>JAVSBV010000002.1:2040142-2065279 GCA_033117975.1 Parotocinclus spilosoma
TTTGTTTTCCTCCCTCCTCAGTAGATTCTTAAGTAGGGACATCCGAGGAACAAGCAATTAAAAAAGTCTGGCCTAATGTCAAAAATAAGGGAAGAAAAGTAACCTTCTGCTGGTTAGCTGGTCAGCTGTTTCATGTCAACAACTAAAGGACAAAATCACCAAAAAAGCATAATAAAAATGGATCATCAGGTACTCTATCAAACCTTCGGATACAACCCCTTTCAATAAAGACTAGAAGAAGATTGGGACCAAAAGTCCCTTAAAAAACTCATGAAATCTAGCCACTGTCAATAGCATAAACCAGACTCTGTACGGCATGTGCTGTATCAGTCAATCAATCTTAACACAGAGATATTTACTGACAGGAGACAAAGCACAAATTTGTCAATTCTTTCCTAAAAATGAAATGTATGTTCACAAGACAGTCCTTGTGCCTACCAAGCAAGGAACGTTATAGACCTTTTGACCAAGACCTCACCTGAGAACCTTTTTAAAACTTAAATGATTCCTATTGCTGATTCTCTCTCACTCTGTAATCAATGAAAGAGTTCCCTTTGCTCCAATGGACATAATGGAATCAAGAGTGTGCCGTAAAGAGGCAAGTCGCAACAAATGCAACCTGATGCAAGCTGATCATCTGTGAATAAGCAGAGATTATTTCCATTTTCATTTATTAAATCAATCATTAAGCTCATGGTGGTTGACGTACACATTGTGGGTTGACATTAACTTAATTTGCATTGGGGTGATTTAGTCCCAGGTTCCAAATCAGTGATTATTTGTGGTCTGTGCTTATCCTGAATTGTGCTGCTAGAAGGTGGGCAGTACCACACAGACACTATCCATTTGACCCCACTCAAGTTTCCCCTGGTCTCTAGTCTCGGTCATTTGGATTTCTTTGATGAGGGTGGCAATCTGGGTTTTCTGTGCTTTAAAGCCTGAATGTCGGACATGTTTAGCCAGCACTTACGAACTCACATATTCAGCATGTCACTTCGCGAGATATAATTACTACTGAGCATGAGTATGAGCATGAGTATGCATGCAGCATACTGAAGCAACTGAAGTAGCCTTCTACCAAAAAACTAGTGAGTGAGCAAACTGTAAAAATGCAGACTTTACCAACCTCGCAGTATACATCGTTAGATTTAATTGGTAGTCATGGCTCAAACTCACTCGTATAGAAGTGGTTTGGCTGTGAAAAGATGGATGCAAAGATGGATGTTGCACACAAGAATTCACTTTGCAAACTGACCGAAAATGGTTTTCGTTAAAGACAGCTGGGGCAACTAACTTATTTCATCATCTGCAAACTAATCTCCATTCAGATAATTAAGACTTAAATCAGTCAGGGTACCAGCACAAAAACACACTCAGCAAGCCTGAATGGAATCATTCTGCAAAAAAAAGTGCAAGGAAAAGGAATAAATGGTAGACTTAAGACCTAACAAATGCTGTTACCAATTACATCAGGAAAACACGGTGACAATTAAGGCAGTTAAATGAGGGATTTCCAACAACTTTTGATACTTTAAACCCAAGACCCTTCTAAAATCTCTTCATTGACAAAATACCAGATACAAAATATCGTTTTTGGTCAATATCGCAAAATTTTCACTGTGACACAGGAAACTGTACATTTAGAGCAGAAAAAAAGTCCTCCTCAGGATTAATGCTATACAAATAAGATAATAACACATCATTTAACATTAACCTTTTTATAACAAAACCCCATGACAAAGTAGCAAAAACCCTGCTTATCCTGGTCAGCTTATCTCCTGGTGAGGGAAACTGTTGAGGAACATTGGAGCTTATCTCTGGAATTTGCAAGCTGCAGGCGATGTTGTACCCTTAATGGGATGCCAGTTCCCACCACTGAGTGCCTCACAAACCTTGTGCAAAGTAAAATATTACAACACAGAATTTAAAGATTTACGCTCAAGTTAAACACAATTAACGACATTTTTTTAAATGAAACGCAGATGTTCAATGTTCTTTATATATGCGCAGAAGATAAAATAACGGCATATTGCCCACCCCTAGTCGATGGTATATAACTGCATTCCAACCTCCCCACACACACAAGGCCAGATTTCAAGTCTTTTTGTTGTTGTTGTTGTTGTTATGCATTGATCGATACATATTTAAAGCTGTCTTGTACCCATGGCTTCTCTTCATTTAAAAAACTGATGTTCTTTATTTTTATAGTTCAATAATTGGAAAAGGAAAACTGGTTTGGTCTATCTCTATGTTGTCTGTTTTTATATAGTTAAATTTAAGTAACTAAAATGCTACACTGCTTGCACAAATTAGGGGAAAATGAACATAATATCTCATCCCATTTTAAAATGAGTATGAAGAGGATCCACAAGAACTGCTGGATAATCCGATCCTGTCCATGCCCCATCACTGTCACTGTTTTGACACTCTTGGGTGTCCATACACCCTACTGAACAGTCAACGTGGGGGCACTCTCGTCCACTTTTAACATGCTTCTGTTCACCCCCATGAATATATCACGTACTACTCAATCTGCATATTTGGATTTGCTTTTGTTTTTACTTTTCATTTTTTTCTGATGATCTTGCTTAATGAAATCAATTGAAATGATTTTTTTTAAAGCTTCATATTCATTTTGAAATATCCCTCATTTTTGGGAGCAGTGTAGGTAAATGTGGTACCCACAACTCTCAATGGCGTTTAGAGAGTTTTCTTTTTGTAGGAATAAACTGTATTGCCATGAAATGACCTTGTAATTAGTCACATGTTGCAAAGTGATGCAGGAAATTGAGTGTGTAGACAATTTTGAGGCTACTGGAAAGAAAAAAAACCCTCTGTTCTTTGTTTTCCCTCAGGCACTGACTCAAAACCACTTGGAAATCATCAGGAACATCATTAGCTGGGTATTGCAATTCATCATGAAGCATATTTCCGCCTGGATCAGACAGCAAGGAGGATGGGTAAGTTTCTGGTGTGTGTGTGTGTGTGTGTGTTGTGTACATACATACGTACGTACTCAGGCTTTTTCCGGCCACCCATACAGAGCCACACAGGTCGACCCAGACACAAGCCACCGCACACAGAGGCGCACCCACTCGAGTGCCAGGAAGCATAGGGGCACAAACTCAGACGCATTCCATACACACTTGGGAATGCGCTTAGCCACTGTACACATGATCACAGATACAGTATAATAAAGTAACCAAGCATAAAAAGTCACATGTAAACTGTATTTGTGTGTGGGACTACTTGGCAGATGATGATTCAGCATCCTGCAACCACCATTATCACTGCAGAGACTAATTACCGCTAATTTACTGAACTGTACACACTCATACACAACAAAGGAGGCTGGTTGTCATCATAACAATTACTCCATGGCAGACAAAAGTGGTCTGAGGGCGGCTGAATTTGTAGCTTTGCGGTACACGTTCAAACTATCTCGTTTTGCTTTTGGTTCTGATTGAGGTTTAGAAGCAGGTCGTTGCGTCTTCCGCCGTGTTTGTGCGACGCTGTGCGAAGGCCAACATTAGAGCGCAGCGAGGTGCACTGAGCATGTGTGGCGCAGAAAATCCTCCAGGCTTGGTAGGAGTCCGCTGGCGAGTTTTATAGTGCAGACGTGATCATAAAGGCCGTAGTAAGCACACCGCCGAGGTTTCAACTTCAAAAGGCCAGGCGTCATGGAGCATGCTGTGGTTTACACTGTTAAAATTGGGGGGCTCAGTAAACACGTGCGAGAGAGGCCGACGAAGGCAGGCACAGGTGGAGAAGGACATGGCTTACGTTGCATTAAAATGGGCTTGTGTTTACTTAGAAGTTGCTTTTCACAACATTTTAGTCCAGATTTGTTTGGAACTTGTCATGTCGTGCTGGTGTTTCTCAGTATGACGAAACCCATGTTTGTAAAGGCCAGTATTTCGTCCTGCAACCCCACAGAACTCAAGGCCAAATGACATGTTTTGTATTTTTATATGAAATGAATGCAAATTGAATGCAAAAATCGCAGCTCCGGTGGCTCGGGGGTAAGAGTCAGCTGCCGGAAACAGCTGAGGCCCTGGGTTCAAATCCCATCTTGGCATTGCAATGTAAAGGTTGACTGATGCCTGTGATGGACTGGCACCCTGTCCAGGGTGTGCCTGTGCACTGTGTCTTTTAGTTTAGGTTCCAGACCCTACTCTATCTTCATGACCAGGATATATGTAGGGAAAATTGGAACAGGGGAAAAAAATGTGGAACACTTTGCCATGTGTACAAGTTTAACCTCCTAGTGTTCTCTGTAAGGTCTCGGAACTTAATTATCTTTTTAGACCTTAATCCGAGTCAGATGTAGACAGTTCCAGAGCTCAATAAGTTCTGTGATCTTTTAAGCCTCTTGTGGTGTTTACTCTCAGAAGCCACGAGTTCCTCTAGTTAGTCGAGTTAGGATATAAAAAATAAAGATAATTGGGACCTTTTAAACGTTTTTTGATTTCCACTGGCATTTTGATTTCAAATGTCAAAGGAAAATCAACACCAGTACATTAATGATAAGGACCCAAGGAAAGTTTGATTGATATTATTGTAGTATCGCAACAGTCTACTGTACTGCACAGGTTATGTAAAATATACTCTTCATGTAGTCATCAAAAGAAACCATGCCTAATGACAGAAATCAGCATCAGGTGCTCAAGTCGATAGAGTAATCTGGCGAATACTTTTTTTTACGGTAAAGGATCATCCAATCAATGAAAGACTTGCTACTTGAAAGTCAGTTAATAAGAATATTTCAGAATATTTATTTGGAACTATAGATTTGTAAATCCATCAACATACACTTTCAATATAGCAGTTTTTCTACACTGCTCACAAAAATGTATAATATTTTATTAGAGACTGTTATATTTTAAAATATCCCCTATTTTTTGTGAGCAGTATATTTTGGACATGTGTTTAGCATGTAAATGACTCAACTTAATGTTATTTTTTCCATCGCACATTTCCTTTATTAAATTAAGCTACTAAGGTACCTGTTGCAACAAGCGAGTCAGTTACATTTTTGGGATTTTTTTTTTCCTCCACGTTCATCTATGAATGGTATCATTGAAAAGTGGAAGTGTTTAGAAACCACAGCAACTCAGCCATGAAGTGACAAACCATAGATGGGTTACAGACCGAAGTCACCGAAGGTGCACGGTTTAAAAAACATCGACATCATATAATATCAAGGTAAAATTAGCCAAGCAGTTACATCACACACTTACATCATGCAAGCGTTTACATCACAGAGAGCAATGCGAAAGGTAGACTGGATCGGTGTAAAGCAAGCTGCAGCTGGATTCCGGAGCAGTGAAAATGTGTTCTGTGGAGCACTGAATCACACCCCTGTATGCGGCAGACTGATGGACCAGTCCGGGTTTGGTAAACGCCAGGGGATTGTTCCTTACCTGACTGCATTGTGCCAACTGTAAAAGTTGGTGGAGGAGCTATAATGCTATGGGGTCTATGTTCAGGAGTTGGCAAAGGCCCCTTTAGTTTGAGTTAAGTTGATGTATTTACAAATAATAATAATAAATTTATAGGCACCTTTCATGACAACCAAGGACACTTTACAATAAAAAAAAACACAATCAAACATAATCAAGATATTTTTGTTGACAGAATGCTTCCAACTTTGTGTGAACAGTTTGCGGAAAGCACTTTTGTGTTCCAGCATGACTGTATCCTAGTTGGCTGGCCTGTACAGAGCTAACTGATCGAAGCCAATCAAAAGGCTTTGGAATGTACTGGAGATTGGAAAAATTCCCACAGATCCAATCTAAAAATTGTAGCAAGCCTCCCAAGAACAGTGAAATCTGTAGCTGCAATGGGACTAACTCCATATTATTAACTAAGGATTTGGAAAGGCATGTCATGAAAGATACTTTAGGTGTAACATGTAGGTGACCCAATATCCAATGTCTATATAGTGTATACCATCATACTGCCCCGCCCTAGTCTTAATCTACTTTATGTGCTCATTGTCATGCTAAAGTGCACCAAGAACATGTGGTTTTTAATTCACTTTTGTTCTACCTTAATGTATTGCCCACTTTCGAAAATCAAATGATGGCATGAACACTAGCCCGTGTAAACAAGAGCTTTACTGTCCAGTCTGGTTAAGCTTAGTATCTAAAATGACAGAATGTTATAAGAGATTTGACCTGTTTATCTCAGTTTAGCTTATCTGAGAATTGTTCAGTTTGTGGTGGAAGTAAAAGGGAAGTCTGTGAAGGCGGGTCTGAGCTGCACACAGCTTGTTCTCTTCACTAGCCTGCATGTCTTTCATTGTGAGCAATTACCAAAAGAATTTCATGGGGAACTTGCTTTACACTTAACGCTAGTGCTGCTCCGTGTTTTGCAGGGGGGCGTCATCCGCAGCATGCCGAGATGGCGCACCGTGGCTACGATCGCCGCCGTGGTGTTCGTCATGGCTGCCGTTTACTGGAGAAGAACTCGCTGAATCTTACTCACACGTTCTCAGAAGAGCATGATTTTTTTTTTTGATTTTTTTTTTTTTACAAACCTACAGAAGTGAAAATGATCAGAAAGCAATAATCAAAGTTCAACAAGTGCATTGACCAAACGTTTCGGGGGTTAAAAACAGTACCAAGCTCTAGGTCAGGAATATCAGTGCTAGTGCAATCAACACTGAAGCCCTTTTTGATATGTTCTCTTTCTGTGTGTTTATGCCGTGACATGACGAAGCACAACTATTTATTACCACCAGCGTGGCCTTTTTACGCTTTCCACTACAACTGTGGCAGATTTCAGATTTTGTCCTTTACTGCTCATAGCGTTTAGATCCGTGCCAATAAATTGTAACCCTACCTCCAACTGGTGTAATATTCAGCAGCAGTGTATCAGTTTGTTTTCAAATGATCTTAAAGGTGCATTATAAAAGCTTAACATTCAAAACTAGAATATTGGCTCAAACCCACTCCTGCTTAAACGTAGTTGATCCCTGGTAAAGGGGTTATAAATGGAAAGCAATGATGAGGCTTATGTTACTGTAATCACACTCTTGCTTCAATGACTGCCAAATATAGACGATCTGTAAAACGGTGCGGCAGCTAGAACTGGTACCACACAGCACCACTGACTCCTGCTTCCAGTTTTGCAATCCCCCTGTCAGTACCAGGTAACAAAAACCAGTTCAAACTAGGTGATAGACATGCATGCAATGCATGTTTTTCTATTAAGACAAATCAAAAGAAGCATGCAGTCAAAATGTTTTTATTGAAAAATCTTTTATTGATTTCATTTCTAATATAAAGAAGTGAACACAAGCTGTGCAGGGAACAAACTTCTCCAGATCAACCACTAGTGCTTTCCATCACCTATTGGGTTGATTAGGGGTAACTCTTGCAGCACCAAGAGGCAATCCCTTCTTTAAATTCCACTCCCTTGGACATGGTTAGTGGTACCTCCATGGTGGTTAAACCCTGCCAGAATGCACCACTGCGATTCAAACCTGGGGCATGGTAGTGGTGGGATAATATCGCTACTGTTGAGCATGTTAAAGATGAATAGGTATATTTGGATCGCGTGTTCCCTGCAGATGTTCTGGTTATTTTTTTCCATTTTCAAAATGAAGCAGGTCCCAAAAGTGCCTTCCGGACAGGTCGGGCATCTCATGCCTGGATGAGGGCTTGTCCCATGGTGCTGTACAAAGCACCACCACTAAAACTCCTGATGAACTGGTGTCATGCCCAGGGCACAATTACACCATGACCCAGTTTTCTTCATGAATAGACCACATAATTCTCACAAACCTGACCAGAAAAATGAGGAATGAACTTAATCATGACTTTATATATGCAGAATGGTGTGTATGAGCCTTTCATTAGTTTAGGCCATAGCTTTAGTGCAACACTAAAGGTGCAAACACTGGACAGACCAATATCTGATGAACGGTATGTTAGGTATTTTTGCTAAATCATTCTCGTAAGCAGGGCGTAGTATAATATTTAGTCTAATATAGTATATAATATAGGATGACTATAATATAGTGGGATGGTTTATTCATTCAAAGGCCACTTTTAACTTATGTGGTAACAACAGACAATGGAAGCAGCAGTTTTATTATTAATAATTTCCTATTGGGCGTGAAAGACTTGTGTGTGCAGTGGTTGAAGGGTTTAAAAACATGATGGCAGCTTTTATTTGGAGCAATATGCAAGCTTGGACACACTAGACAGGTGGAACTAATGTGAAAAAGAGTGACTAATTCAATGGACGACTACCTAAACTGTGTGGAAAATTGGCGTTAATAAATTGTGCATTCATGATTCTAGAAACAGTTTGAAAGCGTGATATATGAATCAAGGAAACTTTTATATTATTAAATGCTTATTTTCTTTCTGGTAGATGACTTGTGTATGAAAAAGGGAATTTTTACTTGTCTGTGCTTGGTTATTGTTTACACAGAAATAAATTTTATGAGGTAATACTATGATGAGTTTGACTTGTCTTTTAAATTAAAGGTTTTGTATTCTTCTTGTTCTGAAGCCCTACAGTGCTCTTCTGCATACAAAAGTTAATTTTATATCTGCGTTAATTACTCATCACATTTCTGAAATGTGTAAAAGTCATAATAATTCTAACAACAAATAAACTATAACATTTAACCAGGGGGTAAGTAGGCTGTGGGTGAGTAGGTGTTTAGTTGGGTACATAGGTGTTGGCCAGGGATATGGGTGGGTAGGTAAGGTAATAGGTACAGCATGTACAGTATTAAGTATGTTTATTGGAGGGCAAGTAGGTGGTAGATAGATTTAAAGGTGGGGAAAAAGATTTAAAGATTTAAAGTTAGTTAAAGGTGGTTAACAGGTGTATAGATGGGTAGGTAGGTGGTAGATACATTTATAGAAGAACGTGTGGATGGTGGGTAGGTTAAAATGTGGGTAAGTTTACAGCAGGGTAAGTAGGTGGTGGGAAGAAATATAGGTGGGTAGGTTTTAGGTAAGTGTATAGGTAAGTAGATGATGGGTAGCTTTAAAGATGATATGTAGATGCTGGGTAGGTTTTAGGGTGGGTACCTAAGTGGGTATATAGATCGTATGTAATTTTGTAAATTTTTAAATGATGGGTAGGTATGTAGGTGGTAGGCAGATGGTAGGTAGGTTTATAGGTGGCTATATGTAGGTGGTGAGTAGGGTTATAGGTGGGTATGTAGTTTATAAGTGCATAAGTAGGTAGGTAAGTTGGTGGTGGCTGGTATATATTTAGGTATGTAGGGGTAGGTAACTGGGAAGGTAGCTGGGAGCTAGATTTACAGATGGTACATAGGTGGTAGATAAGTTAATAGGTGGCTACGTTTATTGGTAGACAAGTAGGTTGAGTAGGTTAAGTTGAAGGGTGGGTACGTTTGTGGGTAGGTAAGTTGATACGTGGGTGTTTAAACGCTGGGCAGGTTCATACACTGCTCACAAAAAATAGGGCATATTTTATTATGGGATATTTCATTTTGAAGTATCTCCCAATTTTTTAAGCAGTATATATGGACAAGCTAAAGGGTGGGTAAGAAAATGGTAAGTAGGTTGTGGGCAGGTATAAATGTGGCTAAGTAGATAAATAATGCAGATTATTAAGGTCATTCAAGATGGTTTTCAAATTGTCTTTCGCAACTAAGTATCTGATTTGTTCTCCAATAGGACATCCTTACCCTGACTGCAGCTATGCAAACTGTAAACACAGCCTGCACACTTCAAACCCACGCAGGACTTCCTGCGCGCTGTTCTTTACAGGCCTGATCTTGCTTTAAGGCCACTGGAGATCTTCACAAGACAAATCATCTCCAAGCAACAAGACAGAGCAGTGATTAGCGGTGGGTTGTGGACACTCATTGTTTCATCATTTCCTGTTTTAATTGGAACCACACGTGTTCAGACAGGAGAAGGCTCTGCAACGTGTCCACAGGTCCATAATGCTTGGGGACCACTAGAAAGAGACTCCATGTGCGTGTGAGCTGCAGGGAAGCCGTTTCCTCCCTCGTCTTGCATCTCAGCCGCCCAGCAGCTATCTCACCTTAAACCGAAGCATATGGGCCTGAAATTGGGACTGGGGCATGTCTGTGCACGCTTAGAGTTTAGTCATGGCACTGGGAAATAACAAGTGTAGCCCTTAGTCATGGACTGCTAATGATTAATAGTTTACAAGGTGCACAAAACCTAGGTGTGAGACGCAAGTTGATTGGCAATCCAGAGGTGCTCGATTGGCTCGTACCTGGATGTAGTGATTGGCTTTAACCACAAGATGTCAGGTGAAACTCACAGTGGAAAAAGTCCACACGTTTCCTGTACTCTGATCAAGGTCTGTACGGGATAATTTGCTCGTTCTTCATGAGGCGACGGGTCACACCGCCAGCATGGGCGACAATTAGGAAAGCTGTGTCCTGCTGCATGCCTCCACACAGTTACGCATAAAGGAAAAGCCTGATTAGGGCACATGGAGCAATTTCCCTTCCCGCATGGTATGCAATAAAGATGTTTTCCCGGCTTTTATGAAAGAGCAAGCTGGAGGGGAAAATGAGCAACAACCGAGGATCAAGTACCATCATTTGCTCATTATGCCTTTAGTTCTTGATCTTGGTTTGTTCCCTTGCCAGCATTACACATCGCCAATTCACTGGACGCAATCCATACATAAATGACTCCTGTTACCAGAGGCAAGAAACTGGATATTATATACACTTGGATCGAGACATTGCCTTGTTTTTCATGCTAGCAATAATTAGCTTAACCATGACAATTCAGTGTGTCGCACGACATCGTGAGATTTGTCAAATGCCCATTAAAAGTCTTTACATATCATGATGTGTTTGGACGAAAAAGAATGGACATCATTATAATAAGTCGGATGAATTTGCATCTGAACCATGATGCAGTGAACTTGAGCAATCCGCATGTGCTTTATTTCCTTTGATACACGATTTTTGGGGTGCCCTGTAGATTGTTTTGAAGCATGATTTAAATCGAGTGCATTTAAAGTGGCTCCATAACGTCAGTGTTTGTTTATAGGTTACTATGGCCTCTAGGAGTCGCGACACGGCTTTCTGACGTCATTGTGATGCGTTGAGTGCGCTGTCATGGTTCCCACCATGAATACGTTGCAGGGAATTAAATGAAACAGTCTTATATAACAGGATGGTCTGTTTACTAAGCTACATCATAGTTGCTAAAGTTCTGTTGAACAGAACTACCCGCTGTGTTTGTTGCATTTAAGGAGTCCGGTTGATGTTCTAGCACCTGTGAATCTCAGCTGTCACACAAACATCAGGTTCACACATTCTAGTTCCTGACCTTCTATACAAAACAATACAAGGCCACGTGTGTATGAGGGTCTCCCAAAGGGTCTGGAATACCACCCACCCATCCATTATCTTTGCTTAATCATAAACAACGTCACACACTAAGGACCACTTTAGAAACAACAGTTTACCAAACATGCATGTTTTTGGGTTGTGGGAGGAAATCATGAGTACTCATAGTAAACTCATGCAGACACAGGGAGGACCCAAGCTGCTCCACCCTGGGATTGAACTGGACCTTCTTGCTGTGAGACAGCGGTGCTACCCACCAAACCACTGTGCTGCCCATTGGGAATACCAATCTGAGCTTATGGGTAGCCAGATAATCAGACATACCTGTAGATGGAAAGATGGACAGAATCGTATGGTCCTATGTCAGTTTGGTGTTCTGAAACTATGTCAGTGACCCACAAATAGGGGGTCAATAAAATAAAGGAAACCCCAAACCAAAAAGCTTATAAGAAGCAGGCCTCCTCCAGCACTGATTATCACCTTTGTATACTGTCATCTAAGTCCTGAATGGTTTGTGGTGGGATGAAGAACCATAATTCGAGAGGAAAATCTTCCTGCTCTTTGAGGGATGAAGAGGTGTAGATCAATGATGTTTAAACATGGAGGTTGGGGAGGCCATTGAGAGTGTTTGACTTCGTACATTTTGTGTTCATATAACCAGTCTTGAATCATCTTAGCTGTATGTTAAGGGGGTAAACATAATGAGCATTAAAAACATCATCGTTTGCATAAAGAAACTGCACATGATCCTGTATATTAACTCATCGTTGGCTATTGTACAACTGAAAAGAAACCATTGAACCAAACGAATGTTTTCCTTAAGCAGCTGCCAATATCATTATGGATGCCCCACTTAATAACTGGCAGCTGGCATTGAGTTGAAGACTAAATAATTATTTTGTCTTCGGCCAAACATAAATCCATCTAGATGTTGGAAAATATCTCCACCAAAATGGTTCAAACTGTGGTCATACTACAAAAAACAAAACAAAACTATTAAATAACAATACAAACCATATTTTAGAGGAATATATTTAAGATTTATATTTAAACAGAATGCATTAGCTAAAATAGTTATAATATATATAAACTATCGTTTATATAGGTCTTTCTGTTGGTGTATGGCTATTGTATGTGTTTATCTGTTAGATATGTACAGGCTAGCTTTTCTGTCTCATGCTCGAAATTAGATAAACTGGCATTACTAAATTCTCAAAGCATAAAAAGCACTAAAGACAAAAATATAATATGAAAACTGACCATACACCTAGACTTTCAGTAAATAACCATACAACCATGCTGATAACATTTTTTCAACAACGTTATCAGCTCTGATTTTGATTCAGTTCAGTAAAACACTCCATATATGGCTTGTGAAACTGGGTTCTACTGTTTTGGGACCATTCTGTTACCGTGCTATTAATGGTTTTGGCAGAAACTCTGTCTGTCTCATGTCAGTGACTTTTGAGTTGACTTTTGTCCAGTGTTTCTCTTTGCCCATGTTGCCATGACTTATAATTTTCCAGCTTGTGTAACTGATGCACCTGCAATTCAGGCCTCTTTAGTTATTTCACGTTTCTTTTGAAATCTCAGATATCAAAGTGCTTATTGTCAGAACTCTTTTATAGCTGATACATGCTGTTAATTGACAATCAATCTGATGGAGCTCAACTTTGCAGCTGTGCTTGTAATTGTGATTTAGTCCCTTCAAAGTCAAGCTGCTTTTTCATGTGGCATTTTTGTTAGTTTGTTCAGACAATGTCGACCTTTACCATCCTTGCACTATTTAACATACACTGTAAACAAAAAGCGAGGATCTACTTTTAAATTCCTAATATACTTTGTGAGAGTGGTAGGTTTCTGACATCAATTTACTAGAATACAGTATACTACACTGCTCACAGGAATTAGGAATTAGGGGAAATATCGCCTCATTTTTGTGAGAAGTATATAATAAATTGTTGCTTAAAGCAAATTCTGAAACTGTATACTGTACCTGACATAATACTGCAGAACATGTGTTATAGGATCAATGGTTACCTGATAATAGAGTCAATTATTCATCTCAGATATAGATTATTATATAGATTATAGATGTGTTAATAGCAATAATTGCACCTGATTTCCACCTTTATATTCTGTTCTATGTTCTAAGTTTTCCTCAATAAATTGTTCAATATAAAGAGAATAATCTTTAAGAATAGATAAAGAAAACCGACACAATCGACTGGTGTCATGTTGAGTTTTACATACACAGTTATACTAAATCTAACCCCAATGTTTTACCTGTAGGTGGTTGGATAGGTCCGTAGTTGGGTGGCTAGGTGGAGAGCTACATAGGCATGGAGTAGGTGTAGTATAGTAGGAAGTAGGTGGGTATGTATGTAGTTAGGCAGATGAATGGATAAGAAAGTAGTAAGGTGTGTTGATAGAAGGGAGTGTAGGTAGGTACCGTACATAGTGTATGTAGATGGGATGATATGTGGGTTGGTAGGTAGATAGGACAGAATGTATTTACAGAAGAGACGGGTCATGGATACGTAGGCGGTTGCATGTAAGTAGGCAGAGTAGGAGGGAACGCAGGCAGCTAGCCAGCTGGTAGGTAAGCAGGTAAAGTCGGTGAGTGGGTGTGTGGTTGAGTAGGCAGATGGGTCATTGGGTAGGTGGGTAACTAGGCAGGTAGGACACTGAGTGGCTACATAAGGAGATAGTTAAGTAGACATGTAGTTAAATTGTTTGAGTAGGTAAGTGAGTACATTGCTGGGTAGCTGGGATAATACTGTAGATGAGTCGATTGAAAGCAGTTTTTCAGTTGCAGAGTTTTTTGCCGTTTTCTTTGCTTTCAAGTACCATTGTCCCCGCATGACCAATACCACAAGATTTGTGTTTGTTTCTAAACAAATCAAAACCTATTACATTCAAATAATTAGAAAGTTGTGGATGAATTTGCCTCTGGAAATTCCCATTTGCTCAACAGGGGCGATCTGTGAATTACGCAGATCATCGTTCCTAAAGCCAAACAGACGCCTAACTTTCGTCACGACCCGTTTATGTGTGTTTTGGAACTCACTTGATTTGCTCCTTATGGGAGCTGTGTGCCATGGGTCTCTCAGTAGGAGGTGTACAGAAGTTGGCCTACTAAAAGCGTCATAAATGGTGGGGGTCCTCTTTTGTATGGATGATGGTAACCAGAGAGGTGAGTCTCACCAGGTTGTCATCACTGAGTCACTGCTGCGATTAGCCCTAAACAGGGACAGCCGAGTTTCACCAATTCGAAAGGTTAAGGCATAGAGTAACCATCTTCTGCTGCGACCTGGACCTAATGGCTCATGACAACTGCCTCGAGCCCACAAGTTCTCTTTAAGCTCCAATGGCCTGTCTGTACAAAGGTCACTGACTGCACAATTGCTAACTTTTCTAAAAATGTACTTACATGACTAAACTGAACCTGGCAACTATAACTGCTTACACAATATGTTTCTGATTAACTGCTTTATAGTTACTTTATAGTAGTCTTATTTATACTTTTGCTGAATTTCTGTATAACACTTATTTGTAGATGTAAACTAATTAACTAACTTAACTAAGACTAAACACATTTCCAGATGTTTCTCCAAGGGATTTTGTAAAGTCCCAACACAGTGACAGAAGCATGCTATATTGAATTGTATTTCCCTGTCGAGGTTGATCATATGAAGCAGTAATAGGAAATATCAGGCCAAATCATGAAAATATCAGGTGCTGATAAGGGCTGGTAAGTTTATTGGTCCGTAGTTGATTCTCACTTTGCACAGGTGCAAGTTGCATTTGTACAGCTGTGTGTGCAAATCCTTAAATCCACTCTGAACCAGAACTCAGTGTCAGTGTCAATGTCACGGCGGTGACGTGAAGGCAAAAACATCAATACTGTGTGTTGACAAGAGATTTTTTTTAAACTACACTGCTCAAAAAATGAGCAGATATTTTATTATGGTATATTTCATTTTGAAATAGATCCTGTTTTTTGTGAGCTGTATACTTAAAAAAATGTAACTGTTCAAACTATTAAATGAGATGAGGTCTCAAGTTTACAGAGGCTGACTGTGCAAGTCTCCACCTGATCATGCAGATTTTGTATCAGGCAAGTTTCAAAACAGCATGTGATAAACTGAGCATGTACAGCATTGTCACTGTGCAGCTGAGCTAACACTGGCACATGACCACCCTCTGAGGGGCTGCCAAGTTCAAAAGTCACTGTAGTTACTACATGGAAGTGTTGACTTAAAGATCGAACACTCTGGCAAGAGCTAATTAATAATCTCAAATGCATATATTTGCAGCGAAGACACAAATTCCTGTTTTTTGGTTAAGCAGTTAAAGAAGAGTATTTATGTATGTCAGATTTTGTAGTCACTGTATGCAGGTTTACATGTGTAAAGGTAAGAGTATAGCAAGTATAGTATGGTATCCCAGAAAAACGTACTATGAAATTTGGCAGTAGAACCATGAACTGGCCAAATTACCATCAAATATTCAGAGCAAAACTGTGAGCTTTATGGTCAAACTGTGAAAGTTCACATTAAAACTGTCAAGCAATTTTCAACATTTTTAAAATTTAATCTATACTTCAATAAGAGAATGTAAAAAGTCCCAGGTATAAATTCCCAGGTATTTGTAGATAGTTTGTCCTTTGGTAATATCAAAAAGTTGGAGAACTGCTTGAACCACTAGATGTCAGCATGAACTACAGTCTAAATGGTTGCCATGAACTACAGTAGATGGCATTTAATATCTGAGCAGCTGACTGATCTAAATCATTCACTAAGTCACACGTTATTGAAAATTGTGTTAAGAATACGCATAAAATCGCTAAAGCATTCCAAAAATGTGGAGAACTGGACGTTTGGCCATTTCAAACAAAGCCTGTGTAAAATGAATAGCAATAGTGGCTTTTATTTCCCATGTGCAGTTAATGAAGTGTACTTGATTTTGTTGGTCTGAATGCTCCTTGACCTTTGGAGGTAATTACCTGAGCACAGCAGGGTAAGACTAAAGGTTGGACTCATTTTTGGCTCCGATGCATTTTTGCATTCCAGTGCATGGACTCCTGAATGAATATATAGAAAGTATAAGGATTCCTCAAACGATTAAATCTTCTGTATGAACATCTGGCACAGCATATAACAATGATCAAGAAAGATGAAAGCTCAGACGTTGTAGACCTACATGACCATCTAAACAAATGTGACCGATTTGAATGACAAAGTGGACCTACCTGAGACCTATGTAAAGAGCTTGGGAATGCATGAAGGAAAGATGAAACTTATGAACATAGCTCGCTCTATACTGAGCAGGGGAGACATTCACGAGCTGGACAACTGTTCTGTGGTCACTCCAAATTCCATTCTGACAGCAAGAGCCCTTTGAGCACACTCGAGTGCTCCTTCGCCATAGACCTACAGCAATGTGGGTTTGGCCAAAGGGTTTTTTTTTTTGCTTTCTTTTTTCCCCTTTTTAAAAGGCAAGCCGTTCAAGGGAGTTATTCTAGACAAATTATCGACACTGAGAAATCCTTCAACTAAAATTTCCTCTGATGGGGTACTTTTAACCCTTTGTGCACCTTTGGGAACCACCCTTCACCTTTGCCTTTGTATTACCTCAAAACGTCTTGAGCACTCTGCACTGAGTCTTCCAATTCATCAATAAATATTTTTGGTACTACAGTGAATTCTGTGACATATGGCAAGGGATACGTATTTTATTATTACAAACCGTTAATATATTTCTATATAACAGAGTTACTCAGGTGCAGATATTCTTACATAGAGCAGTTTTGAAGGTATTACTTTGACTCGACTTTAATGAGCATTAGCAGTGTGACTATGTTTCCATACTTTGGTTGGCAGCATCTATTTAGAATAAGTCTTAGGCCACCATTACATTAGATCTACTTTACTTCTAAAAATGGTATAATAACTACGTATAATAACGTCTCTTTACGAGAATACATCCAGCTTTAGCATCTGCCAGATTTAATGGGATGCCGAGTTGACCCTTCTGCAGCCTGAAGAAGCCTGAACAAGAATGGTCTTTCTGGAAGGGTAGCAGCCAAGAAACCATTTATTTGAAAGGGTAACCATGCTATGGCAAAGCTCACAAGGATTGGAATGAAGATCAGAGGAATAGAGTAGTATGGACTGATGAATTTAAGTTTGATTTTTTTTTGTTGCTCCAGACATCCCCAGTTTATCATATGTAGTCTAATACCGTTGGTAAAACAACAAATCTGAAGGAGTCCTAAGACTTCTTTGCAGTAATGTGTGGTCATTTGGCATACAATGGCTATCATGATCCTAACATTTGGGTGGAGCAATGTTCCATTAATCAAGCCTAATACAACAGGGAGAGATAGCGACTTGAAATCTGGCCTTCCGTCCAGCTATGGCATCATAGGATCATCGCACAGGCTGCCTGTCCTGTGATGGCCTGACACACCATATTATGCTTTTGCCAGAGCCCACCGTGATTCTGACCAGAGAGATCAGCTTTAAAATGTGGGAGCTGCTTAATATTTTATTATTCAATAAACCAGCACTTAACAATGAAGTGTAGTTAGGTCCTGAGCAGAAATAACCAAAAGGATTTAAAGCCAAGAAATTGTGGGGGAATTGTTCTGTTGGCATAGGAATTATGTTCACAAAGAAAAAAAGATACAACTTCAGTCAGAGGTGTGTGTGGCATCCTGCAGAAACAAGGAGCCAGTGGTTTAGTGCTGGATAAAATAGAGAAAAGTGCAAAACATCTGGACGGAAACAGCAAGATTTAGTAATGATAAACTAAATTTGTGCAAAGGGATGGGTGGCAAATGTGTCCTCAAGCATGTCATATGGTTAAAGCTAGGAAATAATGTTTGAAAAACAACAAAAGCAAAACATGCTATGCTATTGTAGCAGGTTGGGCATAAATTAATATTGGCCCATAATTGTCTCTCTCTACATCTGACCCTTCTTTCTCTCTCTTACCCCCTTTCACTCCCTCACTGTCTGTCTGTCTGCTTCTCGCTCTCTGAATGGGGCTTGGGAGGTGGGCTGAGTGATTGGGGGAGTTGTTGTAGGCTGACCAAAGCTTGCTTTTCAGCCACTGTCTCCAAGCCTTTAGCCAGCTGTGAGGGCCAGTGTTAGGGGATTTGGGATAATTTTTCCCCTCTGTGCCCAGGCCTCCCTCCTGGTGACTGAGCACTAACTCCCAAGCTGGAGGAGAATATGGCCCCCTGCCTCCTTACAATAGTTCTGTTGCTGACTGCTGGGGGCCGATATGCTGCACGGTGGTCTTGTCCAACAGACCCTCTGCTGCTTTCCCAGGTAATACCTCAAAAGGCTTCTAAAATTGAGGTCAGACCCTCTTATTCTAGTCGACATAATACTTATGATTGGGACAATTGGGAAGACAATTGCTTGTTATTTTTTGCCTTTGCACAACAATAAACAAGGCTTTTGAATGAGGCCTGAACTGTAAGGACAGGTGCCGTCCGTGCTTAAGTAATTGTATATCTCAGTGAGAAGACCAAGATAACTGGAAATTACTTGCCCTCAAAGCAACTTGTTTATAATTAAATTTGCCATTCAGTAATTTGCCAGTGAGAGTCTCTATTCTTGTCAAAGTACAAATGCAGAGATTCAGTCATTACAGCGCTGAGTAAACATTTTTAGAACGAGGACTAAATCCGGATTTCCCCATTACTCTGACAAAAGGCCACTCTCCTCATCCTGACTACCTTCTTGGTTTTTGTCCTCTGAAAATCCCAAATCAGATGACAAAGCCAGCTCTAAACAAAGAGATTATCACACCCCTAATCCGGTAACAAAACTCTGGGGACATACTGCATCTTATTTAGCCCCATTCCACCAACAAGTTGCTGGTGCTGGTACCAAAGCCAGTGTCTAAACATGAAAAGCAAAAGAACCAGTTCTCAGCTTGTAAATAAGTTTTTTTTCACTGTATCGCCATGACAGTGACTGTCATATTCAATTGACTCAATTTAGATGTTGTCAGTGCCCACCCACTCACTGAATCTCCCCACTTGACAGCTACCAACCTGGAAGTGTGAGGGCACACGACTTTTTTCCCGGTCTACAGCTTATGCAGTCTCTGCAGGCAGCATACACTAAGAAGGGTGCTCCCATGACCTCACAGATGTCTGGCTAGTAGTAATCTCTCCCACCCATTTATGCTCTTGAGAACTTTTGGCCTTGACTAAAGTGTTTTTTAATGAATGTTACTAAAAGACAAGAACATAATTGTTAAACATTGAGTATTGATCAGTATGTCATATTAAGTACTTAGTATGAAAATATAACATCAGTGGTGGAGTGCACCAGTTTTACATACTACTTGGCCTTCCTTTGGGCAGCCACATGGTTAGAAAAAAATATTTATTTTGGATGAAAATAATCACAAAATCACAGTTCATTTTTCCTCACAACTTAACGGTCTGAGGAAGAAAAAAGGCAAAATCAACAAACCAAATAGGGGCTATTCTGCTGCTAATGTGTCAGTTTCGAATAATATGTTTGATGTAATTCATTTCATATTATTTCTGTTATCACTGTTTGTTCATTTCTTCCCCCTGTTTATAGGAGTTTGATTGATTTGACTTTGAATTGGTGAACACATGCTTAAAATCAGGTATAGCATTTTAATAGCTATAAGAGATACTACATTTACAATTAGTCATTTAACAGACTCTTATCTAAAGTGAAAATAGGTCTTACAATACAGTCTTACAATCCAAGCGATTGTGGGTTAAGGGTCTTGTTTAAGGACCCAAAAGTGGGATTGGCCAAACCACAGTCCAGAGATACTAGTGCACTAGCCACATTTGTGTTTAACTGGTACAAGCATATTCCAGTTCCTAAGTAAGCCTTCTGAATTAGTGCCATCTCTGACGCCAGATCTGGCAACAAGACTGTACAAAAAGGGTAATTCAGGCCATAAGAGCAATTCACATCCTTCATCGAGTGCAGTGGTACATAGGTGACATGGAAAAAGAAGATTTACTACAGTGGTCTTTAAATTCTTGGCCTTCATCAATTAAACCTTTTCTTATTGAATTTATTTGTGGTTTACCCTTAACAGTCTGAGCTCATGGTCCGAAATTAGCAATCAAGGCATCAAATCAATGAAAAAAAAAATACGGTACTCAATCTCCACTTATGCACGACTTATTCATGCTTCATGTTCCATTACATTTTCAAAATGTCTCACATCTGCCAAGGCACACTATGGATAAGGTCAATCTTCTTCAGTGTTAAAATGAGTGTTTTTAAGACTATTATCCTTGCAAATGGAAGCAACCTGTCCTTCAGAAAGGCCCTATGAGGCCTGCATGGTGTATTTTTAGTACCCAGGGGCCTGATGAGCCCCTGTGGCATGTAGAACCTGGGAAAGTCCTGGCAATTGGAAGAAGGACTCAAAGGACTGAGAGTCCATTTTAGCACCATGAGGTTGTATTAGCAGCTAGATATTTCAAGTGGGAAAGCAGCAGCAAACATATTTACAGCGTTTATATATATAGAAGCAGTTCACCACCTCCTGTAACCAAATGAAGCTGAATGTGGGCTGCTTGCCCTTGGATCTCTATAGTCACTAGTGACCGTGCATTCTGTTTTCCCACTAATATAATAATTTAACCAATGTTATATGGATACTGAAGATTTGAAGGTTGAAGGTATGAGCAAAATTAACGTTCAATAGTGCCATGATGGATAGATTTATGATAACACTGCCAGTACAACCTCTGTCTCCAGCATCTAACAGCTTACTTGTCAACATGTGACTGCAATGCATGGGTCACTGCCATATACAAGCCATGCTGTTGATCTCAGTTGTATGCACCAGGTTTGTTTATTATTCCTGCTTTTAGAGTTGTGGCGGGTCTATCCGGCTAACATGGATAAAGGTGGCACCATTCTCTCATTGACCACTGATGGACTCAGCAGGTCGTGACCTTGACAAGATCCAATGGATGACCCAAGGAACAGATCACAAGCGCGTTATGGGCCAAGACAAGGTCCTCTCCCCCTTCCCCCATCAACCCTGCTCTTAACAGAAATGGCGCTCAACAAAGACAAAACAATTGGGAAACAAGAATGCCGAGGGTCAGAAAGAAGGTGTGTGTGTGTGTGGGGGGGTGTTGCAATAGGGTCCCAAGCAAATCACATTTGATCCAATGCTGGTCAATGGCTATTTAGCTTTAAGCATGCTTTGAAGAGTATATGGACTGTGACTTTCAGACCCTGTTTGCACAAAAGTGATGCGCCTTTGAAAGAGCTTTCCGAATTGACAGCTTTTTCTCACTCTGTGTGGTGTGGTCCATGGACTCGAAACACTCATATCACTGGCCCGTGACAGCAAGGAGAAGTTACACTTTGAAAACACACACTAGGTTCTGTCGATGCTAGCTTTTGTTCCTTCAGCTCGCCGGCCACTGTTCTTGCTCGTTCGCGAGGAGACAAAGAGAGGGCAGCTTCTGAAATGGTCGTTGCCGAATCAAATAGCAAATGGCTGCTGATGCAGAACTAATCTGTGAAGAGGTCTTTCCTGTGTGATAACCCCCCCCACACTCTTCTGCAGCCCCAATACCCCCTCCCCAAAACCACCAACCTAATCTTAGATGGAAAATCACAAAAAAGAAGCCTCTCTAGTCAGCTTTAAGCAATGGTCCATTTTTTTCAGCAGTTGGAAGGCTCCCATTCGGAGTTGCTCCTGCTTATTTGATGTGGCAGCAATTAGCGAGAGACTTTTGTGCTCGGCGAGTACGGCGCGGCCCACTTCAATGATCACATTTATGCTCTGAATAGGATACAAAAAAGCCAAGGAGACAGATAACGTGGGTACATCAAACGGCCATGCTGGTTGCACTTGTTACTGTTATGGCTCCTTCTCCTCTTTTATGGCAAGCGAAGAAGGAGTGTTACTTTTCCCATGAGAAAGCTTAGTGGCAGCCGGGTGACATCATAGGCTGCCCCCTTTGCACCCATCTCCTCAGACGCTAGGCTGATCTCCCATTTATGTGGGCACCTTGCATTCCTCTGCCGCCTGACCCCTTTGATTTCTCTGTGCTCTAGTGGCCCTATTGAGAGATAATAACAATTAGGGAGTCCCTTTTGAAGCCTCATACACTCAATCAGGGCCAGACAGGGTGTTTATTCTTAATGACAACGTTTTTAATAACAAGAGCCAGGAGTCGCCCACCTCGGCTTCTGTCTCTGACAAACACACACGTGTACTCTCTCTCTTTCATTCTTTCCTTTACTCTCTCTCTCTCTCTCGCTCTTAATATGGGTGTCTGCAACTCTCTCACCCTTTCTGTCTCCCCGGCTTTCAAAACACACACAAGTCCTTAAGTACAATGCCATTCAGTGTGGCCCATCTTTAAAAATGTGCTGAAAATCATTTTTCCCATGCTTCGCATGTGGTATACCTCTGCATTCTTTGCCTAGCTATAATGGGCATACTTTAACGGTAACTCATGTAACCCTGTCTTCTCGCTCCCCTCTCATAAAATATCTGATGCCTGCGGACAATTACTAGCACACTGTTATTCAACTTCCAAGAAAAGCGTTTAATGATGGAAGCATTTCTGTCATATCATTCGGTATGTTACCAGAAATTTACACCCAGTTTCATAGAAAACAAACACAGCTTGTGCACTTAAGTACCAATCTCAGGACAAAAAACATCTCCAGGATTAGATTGTGACCTTCTGTAACCCAGATAAATCATGCTGATTGTAATTAGGAGTCCCCAAATGAAAGCGACAACCCTGCTGAAGAGGGATAAAGGCAGGCCCCTTAATCACATAATAAAGGATTCAAAGATTTTGGAAACACTGAATACACAAAACTCATAGCAGCAGCTTTGTCTTAGCCGTTCAACGTGTGTATTCCCTAAACAAACTGTGTTGTGCTAATTGCAAGGCTGACTTGTTTCTTGTGCGACATGAAAATAACACGGTTTGGGCAGCGTAAAATGCTTTTTCTTGATTATGTGGGATCTGGCTGAAGCGTACGTTGCTTTCATTTCGAGGTTAGAGCAAGTAATATAATTACAGGCTTATTAAGGATGTTCTGCAACCTTTAAGACCTGTCTCATTCTGCCAGTTGTATCTAAACTGATCTCTACAGAAGTGCTTTTCCCATCTTGCGTACTTTGTCTTGATGTTTAAACATCAAGAGGATGTCTTATAGAGCCTTTGTATTCTTTCGTCTTCAGCTTATGATTTCCAAGGCAAACCGAGCTCAGTGCACAGACTGTTCAAATAGTCAGTGTATATCAGAGTCTGCTGCATTCCTTTAACGAATCAGGAGGCTGAAAATCTCATTGGAAAATCTGAGTTATTATTAAAGACATGACTGGTAAATGTGCCTCATAAAACAGAAAAAAAAAACATTAAGGTGGGCCTATAGTCAAACGCAGACCATGCAACAGCTATTCACCAGAGCAGGGGCTGTGCACGTGTGAGGTTCGAGAGTTTCCATTTTGCAAGTTCAGAGAATGTGCTTCTTGTGATCATTTGGGTCAATCACTTATTGAGTAATTTTGACCACACAGTGCTGGGTAATGCATGGAACACAAAATTCTGGTTAGAAATTTTCAATTGATTTATAATAACCCGGTAATATGAGATTAAGGATACACATTAAGGATTTGTGTACACCCTTTAATGACCTTTCAGTAAATATATATTTAACTGAAGACTAATTTAGACTAAGGATTAATCTCCGTATAAGATTCCTTAAGCTTATCCGAGTGATGGTCATGGTTTCCTTAGGATGCTTCATTTAGTTTTACCCAGTGCAAACATACGTCATTTTTAATTGCTCATGTATGTAAATGATTACTATGGCTTTTCAATGGGCATATCACTTAAAATAAAATAATAAAAGAACAGCTTTGCTGATTATGCATGCATTTTGCATTGCCTTACCAGTATAACTTCAATAGCTGAATCATCTAAATGACATACAAAATTAAATAAACCAATGGAACAAAATGACAAAGTCTAAAGCAAAGAGCAAGCCAGCAATTTGTCTTGTAATGGCAGGCTTGTTGTCTTGTCAGTTTATAACATTGCTGTCCTTCCGATGTAGGTGGGCAGCTGTGTCTAGGATCGAGACAGAAAAAAGAAAAAAAAATCTTAATAAAAGGGGTAAATAGTAACAAATTACTAGCTTTAATAAACTTCAAATATATTGTTGCTCTTACATCAGATTGGTTAGAGGGTGGAGATTCATCTTCTAGCACAGCAAAGCGCTAACTGCATTTTATAAAGTGGTGCTGGTTGTAAGAGGTAACTATGAGATGCTTTCTTTAAAAGGTTATTCATTTATCATTTCTATAGTTTTATTTTAATTGTTTTCTCCTAGGTTAGTTGCTGTAGTTATCTGATTATTCACATTTTCTCAGTCTGGACATGTGCTTAAGCCAACCAACATGGTTTCCAGGTCTGCTTATTCTAAAGACTTAAGGCTTGATTTGCTATTGACTATGGCATTTTGTTTCTCACGGTATCTGGCAACCCTGGAACTAAACATGCCACAGAAATAAATGCGGCAAAATGGCATCAAGCACTTTTGAGCAAATGCAGTATATGCTTGAGAAAATAAGGAATGATATTATTTAATGTATTCAATTCAATTTTATTTATATAGCACTTTTTACAACGTAGCATTGTCTCAAAGCGCTTCACAATATTACACTGTCTTAAAAGGCCAATCCCAAGTTGAGCAAGCCTAGGGCGACAGTGGAAAGGAAAAACT
>JAVSBV010000002.1:2068534-2086099 GCA_033117975.1 Parotocinclus spilosoma
CAATCTACTGTCAAAATTGTCAGGTTTCCCTCACAAGTGTAGGAACACTAACACACACACACACACACACACACACACACACACACACGCACACACACAGTGAAGACTTTCAATTGACAATTAATACTATTAGTATTATATACAAATTTAACCTAAGTAACTTCAAGCAAATCAAGTAAATCTTTTGGAAAAGAACATAAAGCTGTTTTTCTTGTGAGGACCAGTAAAACGTAAAAAAAGGTTTCAAAAATTCTGATCTTTTTAACCTTTAGAACAACTAACAACTGCTTCTTACATCGCGTGCACACACACACACACACACACACACACTTATTTCCTAAAAGGTGTTACAATTAGGTTATCTGATTCATTTGTATCTTTAAAGCACCCTGATCTGCAGTGTGTAATGTGATGCTCCATGATATACAAGTTCACCTCCAGATTAAACAAAGAGGTCACTGACCTTTAAACATCACTACCTGTGTACCAACATAAGAAGAGCCTCAGACTACCAGCATGGCTACACGGGTGCTTTTTTTAATGTAAAAAATAATAATAATTACCGCCTATTGTACTCTCAGAGAACTTAAAAAACATGAAGGTTATACCATCCGATCAATCTCCAAACAGGCAAATCCATGTGTCAACTTCCTAAAACAATGTAAAGTGATGTTTAACAAAGCCCCTGAGCAACAAGTGGCTGAGTGCACTCAACAAGAAATGACCCGGCTCATGCCTATAGGGGTGAACTGGTGGCTGTTTGCATTAAAGTATGCTTTAAGCACGCAGAACACACACACACAAACACACACACACACACACACCGGTTATCAGGCCAGATGATCAGATGCTACATCCTTCCTTGTTTTGCCCTTTTGCTCGCTTCATTAACACCCTCTGACTGAAACTGAACTGAGCAGAATACAAACTGATCTGGAAAATAATCTAAAGAGGAACGAAGCAACAATTTGTACCATTTATACCATTGATATTATGATTTCTGTCCAAAACTCTTAGGCCATCATTAGATTTGTTGTTTTAACACTCGTCTAATGACCATAAATTACATATTGTCCAAAGTTGGTTCATCTTTCCATAATACTATTCTTCACTGATCATCATTCCAATCTTTGTGAGATTGATCATATTTTAACCTTTTTACTCAGCTCCCCTTCCAAAATAGTGGATTCTTGGCTGCTACAGTTCCAAAAATGCCATTTGATCAAACATCTTTGGACTGTAGAAGGGACATCTTGGCCTCCAGATGAAACTGCCAAATGCTGCTATTGCTCAATAGGTCAAACTAAATATTTTCCACTCTGGCCTACAGAGATTATGCTGTTTTTCTTTTAGTTTTTCAACACTGCATCCATATTTCATGCTGTATTTGGTATTGTATTCTGGTTGGACCTTTCTCCCCCGAACAGTTAACTTTAGCAACAAACAATAAGAACCTGCTCTCTGCAGTGCATTTTGTTAGTTCTTACTAATTATAATAATAAGTTTATATATTCATACACACAGGAACATAATACAAATGTATTGCCTGTGCCAATCTGTTATGTACTGCAAATTGGAACATTACAATTAGATGATAAAGTTTCAGCATTTTATTAAGACAAGTGTGCTGTAAGCCCAGTTCTCCCTTTTTGTCCTTGCACTCGGTGAGAAAGTAGGAAAAAAACTGGCGTTAGGTTGCAAGGTGGTCACATTTGAACTCCTTTGATCAATGGTAGGTATAAGGCTACCTTTGACTGCAGATAAAGGGTTAAGGGGCAATGAGATATCTGGCCGATTGCCAAAAGAGGGGGGGGCACATTTATTTCTCTTCTGGTAGCAGTGCATGAAAATGGGAAGCTATGTGAAGAATCCCCCACTTTGTTGTAGGTCCAATTCTCCCACTGATGCGTAGAGAGGTGCTCTTTTTTTCCATGGGCTGATATAGTCACTCTCCCATGCCATCACCGGGTGTGAGGCATCTTGTAGGACAAGACTGATGACACACAGAGGAGGGGCGGGCCCGTCCGTTCCATTCAGAGCTACTCGTTACGGTGATCTGCTGATCGATTAGTGGAACAAGAGGAGGAACACTGACTCCACTGGCAAAATGCCTGCTCTCTCTCTCTCTCTCTCTCTCTCTCTCTCTCACACACATACACACACACACACACATTCACACACTTTGAGAAACATACACACACATGCACCCACATGAGGTCAATAAGCTCAAATCATGAGCACCAGATCTAAAGCTGGCCTCAATTAGTAGTGCAGATTTCTCCTCTATAAAACTGAACCCTGATGAAAAACGGCACATGGAGCCAGAGGTGGTAGAACATGTTTTCCCAGACCTTCTAAACAAGATGCTCAGAAACAAAGAGGTACTGCATAAGTCTTTCAGCCCAAGCTGCCTAATTGTACTGCCTTTCTAAAATTATTCAGTCAAGTAATTTTCTATGATCCATGAAAGGCTGTATATGAAAAAACACACTCAAATAACAATACGCTTATGTATGTTGATGCTCCCGCCCCAACTGCTCCTACCTATTGTAACAGATGACATAAAAACAAAACGTTTTCCAGGACCACCTAGACATGGGCATGCTGATGTTAGGAGGATGGCTAGGCCAGTATTATTTATAACCCTCAGGCACCAGACATCATGCCATGTTCTCCTGATGTGATCAGATATTGAACAGTGACTTCAAACACTTTAATCAAGGGAAGCAGGGGCCATGTACCCCTTACTTGGGTACTGTTTTTAAGCTTGGGCAAATTTCCAATTTCTTTGGCCTGGCTTGGCTAGGCTGTGCTGTGGTACAGACACAATTAGCATGTGTGTGTGCCTTCCCATGCTCCACTGGCTGGCACGGTTTGTTTTGTTTTCACTAAAGCTGGCCCAGGTGATATGTAGTGCAGCCTAATATTATCTGTCCAATCCATTAATGCCTCAATTCACTGACTGGATTGGGCGAAGCAACTAAACTGGCGAAGGCAGGGAGGAATCTGCGTAGCAGAAAACCATCAGGGGGCACAATTTTGCCTCACAACACGAGATCACGACCGACAAATGTGCACAGCTCTTTGGTTTTACCAGATGCCAAAAGATAGCTGGGTCACAAAGCAGGACTAGTTCGGCCCTGGGAAGGAATACATTAACACCAAAGAACAACAACGACAAAAATCAAGTAAATAGGATGGACATGGTGCATGGGAGCACAATTATGCTTTTTTATTGCATGTGAAAGAGCTCCTCTAAAGCCTTTTCTGCTATTTTGACTATTTTCCACCAATTGTGAAAAACAGCCGAGAGTACACTGCTGTTTTTGTCTTTCAAATTGTCAAGCAGTCGCTCTGGTTTTGGCAGAAGCATGGCTCAAATGTACTGTAGCACTGATCCGAGAAGCCAGCCCTGGCTGCTCACTGCCTGTAGCGAATGATGTGTAATATTAGTGAAACTGGCCCAAAATCCCTGAAGTTTATGAAGACAGTGAATAATAAGCGGAAAAATATGAGCAGTTAGATTAAGAATACTATCGTGTCAGGGAGATACATGATCGTTGATCTTCAGAAGTAAAGACTGAACAAAATACCACCATCCCTGTGGCAGTGAGGTAAGTTAAAGTCAGTCTGCACTGTGTGTTTAGGCTTGGTGTTAACCAGAGGTTATACAAGCTTACCACTGACCCTATTAGCTCAAACACTGTGCCTCTTAATAAAGAACATGCTAAACCAAATTCAGCAAGAGCAAAGCAGCTCAAGTATAAATAATCCTGCTGAAAGATCCTCAGGCCTCGTGGGCTAAGGTCAAGTGATGTGAATACCTGCTAACAGCCGACACTTTCCACTGGGGAAGGAATGAATGTCTTATCAGGAGGCCTCTGTCGGCAGCCTTATCACTGTCTCAATGGAAATAGAGAGGGCGAGGGAGAGAGGTGGGAGAGAGAGCCTACTGGCAGAGGAAAGGAAGAGAAAAAGAGAGAGAGAGAGAGAGAGAGGAAAAGAGAAGGAGCTCTGTGATGGAGGAATTAAGCTTTTGACGCGCAGAGGTGTCAATGTGTCTTTCTCCTCTTTCTCCTGGATAAGATAACAGTGACCCTTGGTGATGGAGCACTCCCAGCCTCGGCTGCTTTTGTTCCTTTGTGTCTTTGTGTCCACTTATCTAAGGGTATTTATCCAAAGATCCTCCAAAGATCCTTGCTTCCCCTCGCTTTTAAAGACCCATATGTCTTTGATTTTAGCAGGGTAAATAAATAGGTAAACGGGGGCATTCTGCCTGCGATGTGAAGGGGAAAAAAGGCTTCTTAGAGAAAGAATGCTTTTGTATTGTGCTAAACACCCACAACACCTCCATTACATCTGGTCATTGCGGTATACCATAAAGCGAAGAGCCCACAGCAGGGAAACCTGAGCGCTCAGAGATTAGGAATGTGACAAAAAAGGTCAAATGCAACAACATTCCCTTATGGTTATATCACGGCACAGCAAATATGAGATACAGCAGAGACATTGCATAATCTTAACACTTCCAGAAGTGTCCACTAATTAACAACAGGAACATTTTGAGTTTTCTGACAGTGGCGTAGCGTGTGTGGGTTGATCATGTTTATATATCCTGTTGAGGACCAAATGTCTGCACATGGATAATAAGATCTGACATTTATTTGACATTTTACTGGGTCCCAAGGAAATAATTATTTGTAATTATATATGAAACTTTATATTATTATATATTATTATAACCATTATATATTGTTTATTGTTTTACAAAAATGGGAACTTTATCTTGAAAAACCAAGAGAGCCAAAATATTTGCTTTAAGTCACAGAGGTTGAGGTTAAGGTGTGACCGAAACATTCCTAATAGCTTGTAATGCTTTCACAAATTCTGACAAGAATTTTCTGTAGACTGGGATTTTCAATGCTGCTGGTAGACCATTGCTTGATACACTTGCAAATTTAGCTACTTCTTTCACACTATGGCCTTTGCCACACTCAAATACCATCACTCCTTCTCGCCAGTCGCATCTGCTCTGCAACCCGTTTTCTACGCATTAAATGAGACAGTCACTGCAATGTACCACCTCTTCTCAATTTATGAATCCCAATTCACACCCAGTAGATATTTATAGCCTGATCATTCTTGTCCATTCTTCTATAGAAACCTGACTTCAGTAGTCGCAGTTTTTTCCTGGGAGTACATTATATTAGTGGAAAGTTCTCACAAAGACAGACAAACGTGAATGTTGATCTCCTTCATTTGCATGGCTTGATAGTATTGGGCCTACCTGACTCATCATAATGCTGTGACACCACCAGGGAAAAGACATCCCCCTTACACCCAGCTTTCCATTCCGCCCATTTTGCCAAATAGAGTCAAACTAATGATACAGAACCAGCATTCAGACAGCAAATATTGCAGCCAAACCACAAGGATGAGCCTCTAAGGAAGACACAGGGTCTGAGAAAAATACCGACCTTGGCATGTTTACTGTCTAAACTATGGAATCAAAAGTATAAAAGCTGTGGCTTCTTCTGGCCCTACCACCCAGCCCACCTGGTACAGACAGCTGACAGCACGGGCAACAAGCAGGATGGTTCAAATTAATGTATGTGTATGGGGATTCTTCTCTGGTGCTGGGCCTTGTGATTTACGTGACTGGTGGCTGCCAGTGAGACTCTTAACCCTGCCAGACTGGCTCAATGCCATGACTAATATCAGGGGTTGTTTTCTATTGTTCTAGACAGATTGTTAAGGGCCATAACAGGCCATGCCCTGTCTGCAGACATGGAGGGGGGCCAAACAGCACCACATTTTGACTTCCAACTGGTTTAACCAAAGGGCCATTGAGAAGCAGTGGATGCCAAATGAGACAAAATGAACCATCATAATCCGAAAGAAAACGATGTAACTTACAACCTATAGCCCTGTTTGGTCCCTTTGAGGGAAATTTGAATTTAGTTTAGTTAACGCCTCAATCCAAAAACAGAAATCAATTTTGAGATGCAAAAGACCTTTTTTTCTCAGGAAGCTTTTTCATTTGTGCTCATCTGCTCTTCATTTTATCTATGTAGAGTCCAACCTTAATGAATCCCAGCCACAGCATATTCTCCAATTTTAAAACTTTCCCCTAAGATAAATTATGAACTTGGACTAGGGCACTGAAGATAAAAATGGCCAGCCTATTTAATGAGTATGACATACGGCTCCTCACGTCATTTGCCCATCGTGTGCTGTGACTAAGAGCCGCTCTTTGTCTGCTTTTCATCATTCCATTGTATTGTTCAAGACACTTTTGTACCTGCCTGCCATTTTATTCACCAAGGTTACACTTCAGAGCCACAATAAAATAACCAAATAAAAACAAACAGAGCCAGCCTAAAAAAGGGCTTGTCTGCTGCTGAGGTGGCACACACGTGGGTACTGACCACACAGATCCCCCACATTCTTGTTGACACTTTGGAAAACATGCTTAGCAGCGGTCTCCCATGCCAACCATCTAAGGAATCTATGGCATCATGAAAGAAAACACTGTACAGTAGTCATGACCTAGACACACTATTATAAGTTGTGGTTTCCTTCTAAACTCCCCCATATGGCACAAATAGTTTAGCAACTATTGAGCGTGAAAAGAGGGGCATTTTTGAGCCTTTTGAGCCGGTAGAGCAATGAAACTAAAGAAGTACTTGTGGAATAAAATACTGGCAAAAGCCTGTGTATGCAGATATCTATCAAGACCAATGGGTAGTCTTCAGAACCAAAGCTAGAAGGCATTCTTATCCTGACAGACAACAGTGCATAAGGTTTTGTTATGATAACACATATATCTATGGAAACTTGTAGCTAAATCGGTTTCTTAAATAATATTTTCCCCAAAAGGTGAAGCATGATCTTGCCATTGACAGTTTAGATCCCTTTTCAGCCCTTTTGTCCCAGTGGTAAAAACTTAGTGCTGGGGGGAAGGTGATCCACAAGGTGGTTACACTTTTATATTCATACACTCGCTGGTCATTTCATTAGGCCCACCTTGCTGGTACCAGGATCCCTTTTGCTTTCAAAACCACCTCAATTTGTCATCTCATAGATTCAAGATGGTGCTGGAAAGCAGAGCTTCCCGCAATTTCTGCAGACAAGACGGCTGCACATCCATGATGCAAATCTCCTTTTCCACCACATCCAAAGATGCTCTGTTGGATTGAGACCACCTAAGTACAGTGAACTCATTGTCGTGTTCAAAACCAGTGTGGGATGATTTGAGCTCTGTGACGTGAAATTTATAAGGTACACTGTGGTCATAAAGGGATGGACAACGGGGCCCAAAGTGCCCCAAGAAAATCTCCCCCTAACCAATATCACCAGCAGCCTGATCTGTTCATAAAATGCAGGATGGATCCATGCTTTCATGATGTTTACATCAAATGCTGACTCTACTATCTGAACATTACGGAAGAAATTGAGACTCATCTTATCAAGCAATGTTGTTCCAGTCCTCTATTATGCAATTTTAGTAAACCAGTAAGAATCATAGTCTCAGTTGGTTGTACTTGGTGACAACTGGTATGGTCTTTGGTTAATGTGGCCCATCTGCTTCAAGGTTTTGATCTGTTGTTTGTTCAGAGGTGCTTTTAAGCATACTTTGGTTGTAACCTTGGTATTGTTGCCTTTTTAACAGTTTGAACCAGTCTAGCCATTTTCCTCTGAACTCTGGCAACAATTGGACATCAAAGTACTGGCCCTGGGTTTCTGAACTACTCCAACCCATCTAGGATCAACCAAACCATGCCACATTCATGGACACTTATATCACCTTTCTCCCCCCTCATTCTGATGCTTGGTTTGAACTTCAGCAGGTTGTCTTGACCATGTCTAAATGCACTGCTAAATTGCATGACTTGCTACCTAATAAACTCCACTCTCCTCTGTGACTGAATTTCAAATATAGAGTTCACTATAGTAATAAGTATGAAAAGCAGTGATGCACCCAAAGTGGAGGCAGCAAGAGTTAAAGAACTGGAAATCAAGAAGTTCCATACAAAGGAATTTCTGATAGGAGTTTCCTTGCCACTGTCACCATAGGCTTGCTCAGTTTGGGACAGACCAAAGACATTAGGAAATAATATAAAATTGTAAAGCTGCTTTAGAAAGCGCTATATAAATAAAACATTACAAATGTTTGTCTCTGATAAGCTTAATTTAAAAAGATAAATAAGTATACTGTTTAAACACAACATAACATACATACTTCAATATTGAAAATAAAATTAGCATAATTTTTGCCATTCCTTTGCTTTGGATCATCCAAGTAATTTCTTTGAGGCTCACAGACTCAGCATTGAAAGTTTCTCAGATTTGTTGGTGTCTTTCCAATCATAATGTTTCCACTAACAAAGTCAGATGTTCTTGCTTCCCAAGTGTGGGAGTGACAGTCCAAAATTACTTTACAATGTATGTTTTTTTGTATAAAAAAAAGTCTCACCTCTAAAGCTCTGATCTTAGAATTTAGCCTTACTATTGGTACCCTGACAAGTATGGTAACCATATTAAGCATGGATCTTGGTTACAGTACTTGTCATTTGGCAATGGAAATGATGACAATGTGTTGTATCATGGATTTATAACTGCTCTGTGCCAAACTACAAAGTGGAAATACACGATTAGTGTCTTTATTTGGGGGAGACTCCCTTGTTTGTGTCTAGCAATGTTTACATTGTGCCAAAGAACAGGACTAATGCATGTTTTTCCTCCCCCACAATTCAAAGTCGGATTGGTGAGGCACACCTTATTTAAAAGAGTAAAACTTTAATAGAGGAGTTTAGGGGTATGCAAAGAGGAGGCTGAAAATAAATTTGGTCTATCAGTAGCTGAACTCGGTGTTTGTTCATTTGACGTACAGTAAGAGCGAAAGTACATTTGAATAGCATATCCTCACTGATGGGTCACCTTTGGGTGAAGCGTATGAAAAAATGTCCACAGTGTTTGCTCTGGTGGAGCACAAAACAGAGAGCTTCCCTTAGATCCTCCAGTGGAAAGATCTGGAATAGTGTTTAGCGCATTGTACCAAATAATTGTTGATGGAGACAAACGATGAATCGAATAGGAAATTAAACTGGAGAGATCATCCAGCCGCAGGCTATATAAGCACGAGTGGATACAATAGAACGTAGAGCATTGGATTGATAAAGAAAACAGCCAACCAATGCTACTTCCAAACTGCACCGGTAAAAATTACATAAATAACGTATGAGAAAGGCTTTCAAAGTTCAGGTACATCTGACATAACCCCTGTCAATGCTTATCACTTAGAGCTCTACAGTGTGGCAATCCTCAACCACCGCTTATGTCTGACTAGAGGGCTATATAGTAACACCTGCTAAAAGCCACAAAGCTACAGCCCAGGGACAACAAACAAACAAAAGGTAGAGAATGAAGGAGAGGCCAGCTCCCGGAGATGAAAGACAACAGCAAGGAGGGCCTTTCTTCTTTTGATGAAAACAAGAATCAGACGATGGAGACCAAAGAGATCTGCCATGTCGTGGCTTCGTTCAAAAGCCACACCTGCTGTTTGCAGTGGCTGTCTCTCCTCTCTCGCCGCACTGAGACGAAACAACGCAGGCTGAGAGAAAAAAAAAGGTTCCACACTTCAAACAGTTGGCTGGTTTCTGCTCATACTGACACACCCAGCTAAAAAAACACAGTTTTAATGCTATGTATAGAAATGATAGAGCTAAAGACAGGTTGTTATCAGTGGACATCAAAACCTCATTTAACCTGTAGGTGATCAGTCTGGGGCATCTAGGTCTAACTCTGTCCAGGCATCTGAAGTAGCCTAATAACTACTGGCTGTTAGGACTGAATTGCGTTGGTATTTTTGAGGCCTTTAGAATAAAAATTGTATTGATTCACTGAGCCGTGGTTCAGTATAACCCGTCACCCATGCTCATATATTGTGTTGACATGTGAAGAATGCCTTTGTTAGCCTAGCAGTTAAGGTACTAGACTATATATCAGAAGGTGCGGGGTTTAAATCCCACCGCTGCCACTGTTGGGTCCTCTAGAAAGACTCTTAAGCCACAGTTGCTCGTATTGTAGCAGTTAAGATTGAATCACTTGTAAGTCAATCTAGATAAGGTTAGTCTGATAAATGCCTAGATGTACATGTAGCATGGTGTAACTATGTCCATGGTGTAAGTATGAATTTTGGTTTACTGGGCAGCATGTTGGAACTGCAGTCTTGTTGACAAATAAAGGTCATCTAAACTCTTAAAGATTATATTATTTCGTCAAATTAATTGGTCAGTTCTCTTCTGGCCACTCTCTTGTTAAAGCTGACGAGCAATTTACTGTAGAGTCTCCTGTAAAAAAACAAACAAAGCCATGGTACCACCATTCAGAACAATGACAAAGATTTTAATAGGTCAGTATCTTTGGTGGTTGTTGCCAAAAGCCACCTGAATCAATCATAGTGCAGAGGGTTGGCATGCATTCCTCTGCACAGGTTTGTTTCATGTTGTAGTCTTTAGAGAACACACGCTCACAGTGGCCAGGGCACACCACATCAAGAGCTGCGTAGTTCAATCATCATCCAAACTATAAAGGAAACAGGGATTAACAGACAACAAGAGGCTATAGATGAACAAGACATTAATGCAAAAAGACAGGTGATGGTGTTGCAGTAATTCTCCTGACTTGTAATTTAGTGTGCACCTATGGGACGAGCGCTAGACCTAGAAGCTACCAAATATGAATCATTTTGATGGGTTTTAAAGAGTACTAAACATCTTGTCAAGTATGTTAACAAACTTCATTGAGTTTGTATTTTGTGTTTGTCTAAATATGTCTTGCATTTTGTGTTTGTCTAAGTGTGTCATCTGCCGTGATGTACGGCAGATTGTAGAAGGGTTCCCAAAATAGCACTGGAAAAGATCAGGGAATGGTATATGAGATACAGTACTTTCAGTGAAAGGATCGAGTGTGACTGCTCAGGTATGTGATACTCTAAGCCCAGTCATGCTCTTTTGTCTGTAAATAATGTGGGACATTGTCAGTAAATGCATAGATCATTTCCCAATGTCACTGGCACAAAGCCCCGCTGGCTAGCACACATTTATATGATGACGTGGTGGTGGGCGCTGTTATGATGTTCACCCACCTAAACATGTGCACACCCCTCCTCTTCTGGCCTGATGTAATTGTTTGTGTGTGTACACAACAGGAGAGGAGCGATATTTGAAGGGGTTACTGGCAGGGGGTTCCGTTTGCTCACTTTGGTCTTCTGGCGTCTGAAGGGGTTCCGCTTGCCTTTGGGAGGGAAATTAATTTGTAGGCAAAATGCCCTGCTGTGTACACTTTGAAACTGTGTGCTCCTTATCAGAGCCCTTAGTGACTCATTTCATCAAATGCAACCTATTGGGTATGTTTATATCCAGCTAGCAATCTGACTAAGCCAAGGACCAGGGCTAGGTACTGGCGCAGATCTCTTTTGTCTGTCTTCACTTCTCTCTCAAAAAGACCACATTCAGGTTATGTGTTTCAAAATTTCTCACTGCTTCCATTCTGTTAGAGAGCTTTGATTCCCCTCTTCTTCCCCAGTCTATCCTGTATAGTTTTTTTTCTTTTTTGTTCTGCCTCAACCATGTCAGCCATTGATGTCCCACCCAAACTTTTTTGCAACCCCCCCCCCTTTGATTCCTTTTTGATCCATGGCTACCTGCATGGGGCTGGCTAAAGAGAAGGGGCAGTCAGAGAGAGGGAGGGGATATGGCGTTGACACATAAAACCTGCATTTCTCAGTTTTCAAATGTCTCATTGAGCCTCTTGCTGGCTTTGATATTTTAAGTAGGTATCACAACAAAAGGGAAACAAATGGCTGGAAAGGTAATGCAGAATATTAAGGCGGCTAATGGCCCCGGCCCTCTAGAGTGGAGCTGGCCCGAAAGGAAAGCCCTGTCCCATGAGTCATATTCCATTTCCAAGGGGTGGACCAACCAGCCTTGCTGCTTGTTGCCACTGATCTTTGCATGACTATCATTGGGACATTTCTGCTCTTTTACCTGACTGGGCACAACCCACCTACCATGGCCGTTTCTGCTGTCATTCCCATGAAGTGCGCTGCATTCCACGATATTCCATACAAAGGCTCATACAAAGATTCATTGCACAAGACTTGTGATTTATCAGGCCGTGAAATGGAAATAAAAAGAAGAGAAAGGTCCTTTAATTCAAAACATGCCCCAAGGTGTGGTGTCAGTACATACTATTGTTTGATCTGAATGTTTATTTTCTGAGGTATGATTTAATTCAGAATATTAAATGACATTGTCCAAGACAACATAAAAGGCATGGCTTTTATGCAATGCCCATTAGAAATGCCAGGTCAGATGATATATCCAAGATAACGAAAAAACCCACTGACTTTTCTTCTGAAATTAGTTTTCTGTTTCAAAATATGATTTCCAGGTGATTTGCCAGGTTCAATGCATCTGGGAAACGTTTGGTGAACTTTTTGAGTGAAATATCAGTCTTTTCTGTACTAACAGGGGAACGCTAATTACAGCTCTTCTCGTGTTTTATACTGAATGGTCTGATGACCAAGACTAAGTATATAGATCATATGCAAGTATATATATACAGATAGATTAAACAAAATAAGAGGTTATTTTAAAATGAAATATCGCCTAATCTTTGTGAGCATGACTTGGACTCTAACAGTCTTGACTACAACCCTACAGCTCAATATTTTTTTCTTAAACAACTTAATCTGATGATTTACCTAATAATACACTTTAAAACGTAACATTTTGGTTTCTATAGGAACCAGAAAAAACACAACCCAGAGAGCTATTCAAGATAAATTTCAATGTTAAATGAAAATCATATTCCTGCATAGACGTCTGTGTGCAATACAAGTTTTGTGGTACTCATAATCCAGTCTGCAGCTATTAGCTGATCCATCTTAATACACTTCTACTGTACAAACCACATGGGAAACAAGCTCTCTGAGCCTCTCTGGACTTGAACCGCTGACTAGTCTCTTGCTCCATGTGTTCTGATTTCAGTGCCCAACGTTGCTTGCTAAAGACCTCAGCCACCTCAGGGCTAATCTTAGTACTGCTGATGGCATCAGCCTCAAAGGTGAGGACACAGCCCAAAGCCAACATGATATGGGAATAGAGTCTTCAAACAGGATGTCCCAGACTTTATTGGGGCATGCTAAGCATTACAGCATCACACTTCCTCACTGTGAGTTTGAAAAAGGGATTAGTAGCATATGGCTCATTGAACAGAGCTCTGCTTTTCATTAGCTAGCTCACCACCCAGCAGCATCTTTGCCTGGCAACTAATTTCTGTCTGAGAAATGCATTCCTCATTTGTGTGTGCATGTGTGTGTGTGTGTGTGTGTGTGTGTGTGTGTGTGTGTGTGTGTGTGTGTATGTGTGCGGTGTATGTTTGGGCATTTGTGCGTTTGGGAGGTGGTCCTCTTATGGAGTGGTGGGGGAGGTGTCCAGAATGGTGCTGACAAAAGGAAAAAAATCTGGTTTTGGTTTGTGTTTTCATTCTTTTTCCAAAAGCAAAAGTGTGACACTGCCAGGAAAACAGTCCCAGCACTGATGCATACAAATATTAAATACAACAGTGGTGTCCTTGTTTCAAGACATATCGTGTACAGTGGTAGCGTATTTTGCGAAACATGGGAATGACCCAGGATGTAAAGATGATATAAAGAGAACTGAACTTGTCAGACAAGTTACTGTAGATGCGTCAGGAAAACAGAGCATTGTGTTACTCTTATAAGTGTAAGCGGCAGGCACACATTATACAAAAGCCAATTCCCAGGATCTATTTTTGGGGTGAACCAACAACACTTAACCTCATCACCTTTGCTGATCTGCCTCCTCTGGGTCTCGGTGTCAGTCAAAGTGGAACGCGTTATAACTAAAATGCCCCCACCGACATCCAGGGGGCCTTGATGCTGCAGCCTGCCTGCACTGACACATTTAATTGGCAGTAAATTCAGGAACCTCCCTGCAATGGATCTGTGAATTACGAAGTGTTTTGTGTACAAAGTTTCTGGTGAGGGCTGGCAACAGAAAACATTAGCATTGCTGTGGTTTTCAGCACTTATGGTAAAATATAATCTCCAAGCTTTCACAGATGGGCTGCTGAATTTAAAGCTGTTCCTTCTGCGTAGTCTTCCCAAAAGGAAAACATTACTGCCCTGCTCTTTTTCGCTTAGTTTAGTTTTTGTATTTTTAATGCTTGGTGTGATGATCTTACGTTTCCAAAACGGATGCAACACAGTCCACCTTTCTCCTTTGCAAACACTGACTAGTAAAAGATTTGTGAATGGGTTTTGGTGCAGCCGTGAATACGTGGATGTGTATGTTTAAGGTTGAAATGCCTTAAAACCTCATAGCACCACAAATTTACTTACCACCAACCATTCTGACATATTATTTGGTAAGCATTTAAGGAAGAGGTGTGGGATGTAGCCTCTGATTTTAGGAAAGGATAGCCCATAGTTAAATCATAGCAGCAAGTACAGGCTTGTTTGAACAGACAACAACAGACAAAAACAAGGACTTCTGAAAATGCAAAGCATGGTACTATAGTGGTTAACCTACTGATCGTACAATGGTCCAGAAATTCCAGGATTCAAGTCCCAGTGAGCAAATTCCTTAACCCTTAATTACTTGGATTGATACTTAAATTGTGTCCATTGTAGGTTGTTTGGGATATGTCCAGCTCTACTTTAGCATACAAATGTTGTACTAATGTACAGACCAAACAGTACATACACCTTATCAAAGATTTTTATCAAAATGACACTAAAGTTTAAGACAAAATGAGTACATGACAACATTTTTCATTCTTTCATCAACTTTCGTATCTGCTTAATACTTTACAGGGTTGTGGGAGAGCCAGTGCCTGCCCTGCAGTATAGGGTGCAAGGCAAGAACAACCCTAGACAGAGTGCCAGTTCATCTCAGTTAACACACACTGGCACTCTCATACACCAGGGCCACTGTTAGCGTAATTAATTATCCTTAAGCATGTTTTGGACTATGGGAGGAAATTGGAGCACCCAGAGTAAATCTATGGACAAAGCGAGGACATGCAGACATCAAAAAGAAAGGACCCAGACCGCACCACCTGGGATCAAACCCAAGACTTTCTTGCTGTGAGGGGACAATTTTTTTCACTTTCCATATATCGAGGTATTTCATAGAAATGAAACAATGTACAAAACAGTGGTAACAATGGTTATTCACCACAGGAACAACAGGAACAAGATTACATTGATACCAATCCAACATATTCACACTGGGATAGTTTGCAGCAACCAGTTATTCTAATGTATGTCTTTTGAATGTGGAAAGAAAGCAGAGTACCAAGAGTAAACCCATGGTGACAGAAGGAAGACATGCCAACTCCCCACAGGTGGTGTCTGAGGTCAGGATCGAACCGGAGCTTTGTTCATATTATCTACTGTCTACTGTTTAAAAAGCCCATAGCCTCTTATGGATGATCAGTGTAACTCAGTGGATAAGACAGTCATTAGGATCCATAATGTTTCAGAGAAACCTGATAGATGAAAACCAGGTTGTGCACTTACAATAAGACATTTTGTGTGCATTGAACACTTTAGAATGTCCCACAATACTTCTTAGCCTTCTTATTACCCCACCCCCTTTTGATGGACAGCAAAGAACCTCCTACTGTCCTGCTAAATAACTAAAGCTTCATTTCAAATATCTCAGAAGGCTCTCAGAAGCACTTCTTAGAAAGCACAGTCCAAGGCGAACGTCACTAGCTCGTCTGTTAGCATGTGCTGAGAAATCCACATACAGACATGTATTCTAGGGTTACTACCCAACATGTCAAAAGTATCACAAGACCTCATGCCCCCTTTCTACCTTGAAACCAGAGAGGAAGGCCAATGGCCTCTAGCTTTGCAGTCTGCAGCTCCACAACACCTGTTCTCAGTCTGACTGACAAACAATTGTGTCATTATTCATGGCCCAAAAAGGCAGTCTAACCACATCCCCCTATTCACTGTTGGTCCAACCCCCGTTTGGTCCCAGAGCCTAAACAGAGTCCAGGATTTAGGCATGATGACACAAGTTTGGTTTGCCAATATTTTCGGAAGCAACAAAACATGAGCAAATGTGTTACAGAAATGAAAATACAAGCACTGGTTGGGGGAAAAGACTCTGATGGGTGGTGGCTGATAATGGATGTAAGCTAAGTTTTAATTAAAGATTATTTTAACCAGTTTTGCTACAAGGCCACCTGCAATATAGCTCATATAAAAAGTGTAGACGTCATGTGATAATGCGTACAACAATGCCACTATGACAAGAAGTTATTCAGAGGGAGTTCAAGTTGAAGGGTTTTTAAAGCATCACAAGCAAGGGACACAATAATAGACCAAAATAAAATAAATCTTTTTTTTTCAGCCTTTGTCTTGAATAGTCTAGGAGAACTTGAGCGGCTGGAGGTCTTATTTTTTTGAATTAAGTCAAAGACCATGGCATACTTTTCATCAATGAATTAATGCAGCAACATTAGCTATTCTTTTGGTTTTGACAAGTGGCTTCGTCTCCTACAAGAGTTCTAGGTCAAGTCTTTGTTAAATTGTGAATTCAATGTTAATCCTAATCCCCTCTTCAAAGCCAACATTCAGGCCAGCATGGAGGCAGAGCTCTTGGCTCTCGACTGAGGCAGCGGCCACATGGAAATGCATGTTCGGCTCTGTAAGAAGTGATGAATATTTCATTAGGATATTTCAACAGTTGCAAGAGAAAGTTTGTGAATCCCTGGAATTACCTATTTTTTGGCATTAGATAGATATGGAAACATGATCTGTTTGTCACAGGTCAGAATAAGTTAGCATAACAACTTATTCCTTGGACTAACAACTTCTACTAAATAGGTGTAATGGCATTCAAAACATACATTAAATATCTGAGAAAAGTTTAGTCACCACATTAAAATGTGTTAATGGACGATATGTGAACTCTGGAATTACCAGAAGTGCATTTGCGTTGTGATCCACAAACAGTTTACATACAGAGAAAACACTGTAGGTCACACATACAGGACAATGTACAATGCAGCATGAGGCTAAACAGAATCAAAGGGTAACAAATCTATAAAATCTTGAGAATTGTCTGAGTTTGTATGTAATAAATCACAGAAGAAGTGGTGGTAATGAAAGGACACCACAGTAAAAACCACTTCAAGAAAACATTGTTGCATAAGGATGCTCCACAGTAGGCCTAGGGCACGTTCTGTGAACAGACAACAAAAATTTATTTGGACTCTGTTAAAAGGAATAAAGCACTGTACAACAAAATTAAACACCAACCTCAATTACTGTATACAGTCGAATCCCGTTAATCGTACCACATCGGGACGCGATTGTTTTGGTCGTAATAACCGGCTGGTCCGATTAAACGAACATGCCCTATAGTACAAGACGGGACGAGCTATGTAACATATTAAATGTTTATTAAACCTTTATTGTGTGATTTACACGTATAGCGAACGTACAAACAAGAACTA
>JAVSBV010000002.1:2086199-2100562 GCA_033117975.1 Parotocinclus spilosoma
GTCAAAGTCCTGACCTGAATCCTATTGAGATGCTGTGGTATGACCTTAAAAAGGCCGTTCATGCTCGAAAACCCTCTGATGTAACTGAATTAGAACAATTCTGCAAAGATGAGTGGGCCAAAATTTCTTAAGAACTCTATAAAAGACTCATTGCAAGTTAACGCAAACGCTTGGTTGCAGTTGTAGCTGCGAAGGGTGGCCCAACCAGTTATTAGGTTTAGGGGGCAATCACTTTTTTACATAGGGCCATGTAGGTTTGGATTTTTTAATAATTCATTTACAATTAACTACAATTTACGTTTACTATTTAAATTAGTTTAATGTCTGTGTCTGTGTGCGTGTGCGAGAGAAAGAGATGCACTGAAGTGTAACTTATTACTTATGTCTTTGGACTGTGGGAGGAAACTGGAGTAGAGGGAATAAACCCATGCTACTTCTCCCTGGCGTTGAACCCAGGACTGTGCTGTGAAGCGGTGCTGCTTCCCCACAGTACCACCCTCCCCCCAATTATTGATAAGAGTAGTATAAAAACATTACAGGTTTCACAAAGACTTTCAAAACATGTTTTACTTTTAGAAGATCCTCCTCAATTCTGACTAACAAATTGAAATATATTCTGTTCACAAAACTGGATTAACAAAAAAAAGAAAATATTAGATAAAATAAGAAATATTCCATAAATAAATATCCCCCAATTTTTTAAATCAGTGCGTGTGTGTGTGAATAATTTAACATTCAGCTGTGCTAAACATTCACATATGATAAAATATTTCCAAGCTACTGACATTGCTTCTTCACCTACCTACTCAAAGTTACATTGCTTTAAATTGATATCTGTTCATTCCTTGTTTTGTATAATAGCAAATGTGTGTATGTTGTCTCTGCAGATGTTTGACTGGATCATGCACAACAAAGGCCTGTTTTTGGCAGGATACACTGAGATCGGCAACAATCACACACATGCAATGGATCTCCAGACCCAACACAATCACTTTGCCATGAACTGTATGGTAAGACAGCATGGCACAAATGCCATATTTTTTTCTTTTCTTACTATGATCCTTTTATAGCCTCCAGTAGCAGCCAATACAGGTTACTGATTAGTTTGGCATTGCCTTGATGACAGAAGCTTGGGGAGCCAACCAAGTTATGCCAAATGTGAAGCGTTGAGGTGGTGCTTTAACACAATTCTTTTAACAAGTGCATCCGTGTTGGCACTAGTGGTGTGTGATATTGACAGAAACTAGTATCTCGATATGATCCTCTATTTTGTCATTAATGACAATATTAAAAACTATTTGCAACTACAGTCGATTCCAGTTAATGGGACCACATCGGGACGTGATTGTTTTGGTACTAATAACCGGTTGGTCCAATTAAACGAACATGCCCTATTTTACTAGACGGGACGTGCTATGTAACATATAAAATGTTTATTAAACCTTTTTTGTGCGATTTACACATATAGCAAACATACAAATTAGAACTACTGTTGCTTACGAACTTTTTTTCATTGAAAAATAAATTTGCAAACAAGTTTTTCGAAACAATCTACAACACAATATATAGGTACTTAGCATGCAAAGCATAATACTGTAAAAAACAAGTTCTTACTCAATTCCAGTCAACGTTTAAAGAACTTATCCAGTGTGATCTGAGGCATTCTTTTGACGGATTGCACTTGAACAAAATCAAGAAAGTGGTGGGCGTGTTCACCTCCCGCTAGTTTTGCTCTTGTCAACACAATTTTTCCAATTTCCTGACCTTTGATAAAAATAAGTTATCAATAATAATTATTTAGCATAATAAAAAAAAACATAAATTCTCCTGGGGATCTCAAAAAGCCTCCCATAAATTGCTGATCTGCTTTGCAGTGTCTAAGTAGCGACTTGTGGCTTCTTTTTTTGTAGTAAATGGAAATGTTAGGCAAAGACCTGTAGGTGGCAGTAGAGGGCTGGGGAGAAATTCTGGAAGTTTTCAGGTAGTGCTCCCAGAGACGACGAGTTTCTTCATGGATATTACATACTGTACACATTTGTACACATTCTTTGCTCCCATTAAGCTGAATTTTGGTCCAAATAAGCGAATAACATTACACGTATTTAATAGATTTGTTTGGGTACTTTAGGATTTCGTCCGAATAAGCAGCTGGTCCCATTAACTGGTGGTCCCATTAACTGTTGGTCTTATTAACCGGAATCGACTGTAAAAGATGTCAAGGGAGAATAGCAATTTGGGGCCATTTTACTGTTTCATGGTATGAATTAGAAGTTAAAAATATGGTCAAAGAAGCAATCTGAACCAGAAGCTTAATAAAGGCTGGATTGTGCAACAAGACAATGACCAGTAACCAGTGCTTGATAAAAAAGAGGTGCTAAAGGTTAAAATATATATATATATATGGGCACTCTCTTCACTGGCTCCCTGCTTCTGCGCACATCAGATTTAAAACCCTGATGCTCGCCTACGGAGCCAAAAGTGGACCAGCACCTTCTAACTTAAAGGCTCTAATCAAACCATACTCTGTACCTTGTACCCTTCGAGACACAAGCTTGGCTCAGCAGGACCCACCACACAAAATTAAAGGAGGACAAGCATCAAGACTCTTCTCTGTACCCACAACCAGATGGTGAAATGAACTTCCACTAGATCTCCGGATGGTTGAGATTCTTGTTGTCTTAAAGACTCACTTCCTCACTTCGCATTCAAGTGAAGACTGAAAGTGCACGTACATATTTAATACAACTATATTTCTTTTAAAAAACATTTACATTAATTAGCTGTGTTCTTGTGTTGTTGGATTTTTTTTGCTTATTTATAAATGCTATAATCGTAAATTAAAGTATGAACATTTCACTGGGAATGAGTGAATGAAGAATGAGACTGTTATTGAACATAGTTCTATATTGCATGTTTCTCAAAGTTAGTAGAATGGATTTCATTAAAAATCATATAATTATCATTACAGTTTAAGAGAAAAGTACTGGCAAGGACTCAACAACATAATGCTTCACATTGTGTTCCACAGCTTCAGGTCCTATTTGATCAAGGTCAGGACTTTGACTTGGCCGTTACTAAACATCTTAATTCTTTACTTTTTCTTTTGCTTGATTCTATCAATTTCAGTAAAACAACTTATGTGCTTAGTGCCATTGACTTGCTGCATGACTGACATTCTCTTTGATGTAACTGACCAGTTTCTCTTTGGCAAACTGCAGACAGACGGGAATGTTATTTTGGAGAGCAGTGGCTTTCTCATTACAACTCTGCCATGAGCACCAGTGCAATTCAGTGTTCTGCTGATGGTGATCTTAAACATTTGCATTAGCCAATGTCAGAGAGGTCTTTAGTTGCTCATAGGTGACCCTAGGTTTGGTTGGAACCTTGTGGTCTATTACATGCCATGTACTTGGGCTGATCTTTGTTGGTCGAGCACTCCTGGGGAGGGTAACCATGGTCTTGAATTTGCTCCATTTGTATACAATTTGTGATCAATATATCTTCTTCTGTTGTCCTCACACATCATTATTGTTCCTGCCATGATATTCTTATACAAGCTTGTTACAAAGATCAGTCTTTTTTTTAAATACAGGGCACACAGTCACATCTGATTGTCAACCAATAGATTGAGAACACAATTCTCATGTCACCTTCATAATTTAACTGCTAAGCCTGGGGTGTGATTATGTATATGTAATATTGAGTTAATTTCCTTAATAAATACATTAGCTATTATAATGTATATATATTTAATTTGGGTTCTCTGTATCCACTTTAAGTATTTGAACACAGTGAGAACATGCAATCCCCACAGAGGCCGAGGTTGAACTGGGATACAAACCGAGATACTAGTGAGATTACATAGGTTAATCACTCGCACCCCTGTGCCATCCCAGTCTACAAAATTGTTTACAAATGAGTCTTTTTAGTCTTATAAGACAATATTACAAAATGACAATAGATTCTCTGTGATGTGCCAGTACATTAGGAAAGCCTTACCTCAAAGTTTAATCTATTTTACTGCATTGCATGTGTGCATAAATTTGATCTCATGGCTTTAGTAGCTGGATCTATAGCTCCTGTAGGGTACCTTACAGTTTCTTTATAAACCAGGGACAGAATATGTGGTAAGTAATTCTTAGTGTCATCTGCTGGACTTAGGCCAGGAATACCTGGAGGGGAGTAGAGAATGGGCCAGCACTGTTTCATGTCTTCCTGCTCCCAGGCCTGCTCTTAATACAACTTAATCAACTAACTTATTTTTTTTAGGTAGCACACAGTTATTCCCTGCAGACTAAATACAAAATGGTATATCCTGTTTCATGTATTTCAAGTGCTACATTGATCTGGGCTTCTAGGACTACACACGGTGTCATTAAAAATGGCCACCAAAGCAAATGTTCTCATTAGAATTCTTTGTTGGGAGGGTAACGACTGGGCAAAACAGTCATTTGTCACTCATGAGATTGGGTTTTGAAACAGATGTTCAGAAACGTTTAAGCCAAGTATATATGCTTATCTGATGCAATAAATCAGGAATTAAAATCAGGAGGAATTCAGGGTAGAAAATCAATTGTCTTGCATTGTGCAAGATACTATATTAAAATATTTGACATATCCCATATATTTCAAAATATGTATACACTGCCCAAACTGAAGACCATTCCTAATTTACTGTGTAGGTTACAGTGACAGTAAGGGTCTAGAAAGCTATCCTGTGTAGGCCAAAGGCACATTAGAAAAGTTCAGTAGTTTATTATTCCTTTAAGGCCTCACTTGAAATGGACGTGCTTAAGTGTATGGGACAGGAAAACACGGGAAACCACCGGCCACATTACACAACGCTGGTGTAAACCCACTAGGCCACAGATCAAACAGGAGGCATTAACATAGCTGTTCCTTGTTGGCTTTAAGACCCCTGAAAGACATCAGCAAATGGCACCACAGTGATAAGTGCCTTCAAGACAGGCTTCTGTCAACGGACCAATTTGCCCCGCACGAGTTCCTTGTTTCTCTCACACTCTCTTCCGTCCGGCCACGTTCTGCCAAAACCAACTGGCCACAAGGGAGTTTAGTTCACAGGAGATACTGCAAATATTAATACCCATTAAGGACTAATTTGGTCTCTGAAGACCTGGCTTTCAAACCATGTTAGATCCTGGACATTACCAATAACTGATGAAAACCAGCAGTAGAAGGCTGAAGTAGAAGAAGTATTAGCAAATAGGAAGACGGATACAATTAAAGGACTCACGAAAAACAACTGAAAAGCTGTAACAAGAATTTTCTGTAGAAACACTATTTGTATATTCACCAGGAGAAGGAATTGACGTAATAATGCACATAATAATTGTTAAAATTGCATTACATACACTTAAAGGATGGAGCACCTTTACATTTTCTTTGTAATTAGCTGCAAGCAGTTAAAAAAGTACTTGACGGAACAAATTATTTGATTGGTCTGATGGTGCAAACGTGGGCATGTCGCAGCTTGCCATGAGACAAAATAACTTATGCGGCGAATTTACAGAATTATTTTAATAATCTTTAAGCTGTAATGATTTTAATTAAAATAATTTTGAAAAAATAATAATAATATTTTAGTAATTTTATTACAAATAGGGTGGTTTGGTTGCACAGTGGTTAAAACTGTTGCCACACAGCTTTAGAAACCGGGATTTGAAACCCAGCCCTGCCGCTGCCTGTGTGGAGCATGTTCTCCTTAACTGCATGCGTACTCCGGTCTCCTCTTATGACCCAAAGACCAATTAGCCTGTTAGATCAGTTAGCCTCCCTAAAAATCAACTAGCTTTGCTAAAGGTCCCAATTTGAGAAAGTGAATGGGCATGTGACCGTGTGCCGTGCAATGGCCTGGCACTCTATATAGTGATATACCTGTATGTGCTTGCAGACAAGCCCTTTATTGAAATATATAGAAATTAATCATGAAGGCATGACTAGATACACACCTTCAAAGGTTTGAAATGATTAAGAAAACCGATTTATGATTTTCTATGTTGAAATTGATAAGCTGTTTTTATAATTATGATCAAATTGTATGATATATGTATGATATACTCTATGTATGATATACTCTTCACACTTATAATAAAACATTATAATTTGAAATCATAACCTAATTTAAAAAGACAGTCCTAATTAATTTACAATTTTTTCATTACAGCATCCAAGTAAAATAGTTACTACGGTATCCCAGGTGGTAGCTACTGTATTGCTAGCTGGTTGTTAAGTAGCTGCTATAGAATTCATTGATTGTGTTTTTTTTCTTTTACGCAGTAAAAATTCTGCACAACAATAAGAATAAAGGAGAAAAAAATCAAAGAGAACAATATAACAATGCATTACAATGTGCAAGCATAATAATAACTGAGAAAAGACTGATAAATAGGAGGTCTAATAACTGTATAGAGAGATAAAGTGTTAATGAAGGAGCTAAAGAGCTTAAAATGATAGAATTTGGTCAGTTAAACGGAGACTCTTTTATAACATGTGAGAAGTGAAAATGTTGTGTATATTGTATTGGAAAGAGACAATGATAAAACTGTCCGTCTGACATGATACTTGCGTTTCTGTCTGAAGCAGCTTCACCTTTCGACATCCAACAAGGATGACTACACATGAAAACAAACAAAGTGTAAACAGAGTGTTGAGTGTTGGTAACTGCAGTGAAGTGGAGGCAGAAAGAGAGTCAAGACATAAATGTAGAAAGAGGAAGAGTAGGAGGAAGGCCTCACCCCAATGATACATCCTTGCTTTTGAGAGCTGGGAGGAAACCAGAGTTCCCAGAAGACACCCCCACGGATACTACCGAACATGCCAAACTCCACACAGACAGTTAACAGAACCTGGTTGCCTGTAGCTTAGCAACATCAGCATGAACTTGGTCCTACTGCACCATTATACAATCTCAGTCTGGCACTTTACATCCTTTACAATACTGAGCAAAAGTCTTAGGCCACCATTAGATTTGCGGTTTTAGTAGTAGTATAATGACTATTTAAAAAATAAAACATTTTAATAAAATCTGAAAAAAAAAACAGTGCTTTTAAAGACAATGGGAAGTATTCAGTATGACCTGATCAGTTTGATCAGTATTGGTTTTTGGAAGAGTAAATACAGACTTTTGGCTGAAGATGCCATTTTGGTCGTTGTTTTTTACCTTTGTGTACATATTTCTGGTAAATTGTTTGTATCTAAATAAAGACACTGAGACATAATTAATTATGGTAATTTGGTAATTGTTACTGTATTAAAACAACAAATCTAATGGTGGCCTAATACTTTTGGACAGTACTGTATAGTTCTTTATGCTCTTATGTTACTTTATGTGTTACTAGATTAATTTGTATATTTATATAGTTTGATGCCGCTTAATGATCTGCTTTGAGGTTTTGTCGATTAAGTGTCCTTGGCATTTTTATGTGACTATTTCATATTTACGGAAAGTTTATAGTTTCGAGGCAAGCCGTTTTGCTCATATTGCATTTGCAAAATGTGCATGTTGTTTTGTGAAGCAGTTTTGCACATTTTGTAGCATAGATGCCGTTTCCAGAAATATGCAAGCAATCAAGAAAAACTATAAATGGTTTTAATATAAAATGGAAGAGGCATGGCTTAATAAAACAACACAAAGCTAAAAGTGTGCCCAATAACAACGTTTCATTTGGATTTGCTTAGAAGTTGCCTATTGTAACCGTATAAATTCAGTGGTGACTGAATTTACAAAACTGCTGCTACAGTTGTGTAATCGATATTACACTGGGCAGTTTGATAACTGCCTATGTGGTCTGTGCATGTAAGGACGTTCAGAAAGCAAGGCTAAGACAAAGGGAATATCCAAGTAAAAGCCCAGAGAGGGTCCATATAAATGTCACCACAATGTTTTCAAAAGGAGTCAGCAGAACAATAAAGCTCGCAGCAAAACACTCCTGTGCCATCCATCTTTTACACTATCAACATGCACCTTTCAAATGCAGCGGCCCCTGCTGGGCTCTCCGTCCCCTGTGTCAATGGGCTTATATTAAAGGGAAATTAGGTGACATTGAGTTTCAAATGAGTCTGTGACAGCCTCTCCGTCACTGTCGACAGGGCAGTGACAGCATGTCCCTCCTCCAGTGTCCATCACCCAGAGATCCACCAGGCACTGATGTTGGTGTCTGGAGTAACTGTATGGAAAATTAGCAATGGAATAATTGTACAAATCAATATGTGGTGATTTAAGTCCACTTTGGCACTCTGTTTTAAAGTTAATTACAAGTATGATTACGTTAAATAGCATAATTATTAGGGAAACCTTCTGGCTTTTACTATGTGCCCATTTTATCAGTTTCCCATCTAGATGCCCTCTATAGTTATACAATTAGTCTTCTACAGTCTTTAGTACAGGACTGTATAATTGCTGACCAAGGGACAAATTTCAATTGGCCTGCAGCATCACTCTTAAGAATGTCCCACCAATACAAAAGACAATGCAAAACCACATTCTGCACACATTACAAAAGGCGTGGGTTTGCGGAAAGAATGGGACAAAATAAAACATGAACACTAAATCGCTAGGTATTTTCTGTATCTTTTACGTGTGGTGAAAAGGAAAGGCACCATTACAAACTGGGAAATGGTTTACAGTCCAAACTTTTTAACAAATGTTTTGCAGGCCTTCAATGCAGGAATGGATGTTTTATTAAGAAATAAAATGACGTTGACAAGACAAAACATGGCATATCTCAAATAAAAGTCAAATGTAAGAAACACTTTAATATGCTTGTTTCAAACTGTCCCAACATTTTCTGGGGTTGTATCTTAAAGATGTACTATGTATAATTTTTGTGACTCTTTGGATATTCTGCTGCACATGTAATGCTGAATAAAATTCAGTAGTTAAATAGGAATTATTTTGTGCAGCTGTGTTTTTCATATTGTAAATACAGTGTTTGAATAATGTTTGAAAAAAATATTTTTCGAAAGAGAGACTGACCCTCAGGTATTTTGATATGGTCCAATCTGGACCCCTTTGAAAAGAGTTTTGACACCCCTGCAGTAGGCCATCTGTTTCTCTATATATACTCTGTTAGTTCTCTTTACTCTGTTCTCTAATAATGAGGAAGCCCACAGGATCACCGCAGATCAGGTCCTCTTTGGGCGGTGGATCATTCTCAGCACTGCACTGACACAAAAGGTGGTGTGTTACTGTGTGTTGAGATGATATGCGTGGATCAGACACAGCAGTGCTACTGGAGTTTTAAACAATGTGCAGTCTACATTATTTATCCACCTTGTATATGTAAAGTCAGAGACAGTAGATCATCTGTTACTGCACAGTTTGTGTTAGTCATCCTCTAATCCTTCATCAGAGCTCACACGCTGCCTACAGGATGCTGGTGGCTGGACATTTTGGTAGGTGCGCTGTTTACAGTCCAGTACTGACACTGAGGTGAATACTCCAGCAACACTGCTATGTCACAATAACACACCACCCACGAGTGTCACTGCAGTGCTGAGATTGATCCTGGCTTTCTGTCAGTGCTGAGTGCTGGCCATTAGAGAACAGAGTAAAGTCGCTGTGAGTGGATATAATTTATCAAATATATTGTATGTATTAGGGAATAAAGTTTTTTGTAATATAACTTCCTATAAGTCTTTTGTACTTCTTGTGATTCTATTTAATAACAATGGTGTACCATCAGAGCCCTATTGTGGGGAGCACAAAAAAATGTGATTACAATATGCTAAGCTCTTCCAGTTACCTTGCCACACATAATGCACAACTTCACCCCAAGTTCAAATGGAGACACTAAATAGGGCCATTAGAAAATGTGCTGCTACTGACTGCCATGCTGTTCTTAGTCACTTTTCATCCTTTAGCACAACCTCCCTTGAGCATTCAGTGTGACAGCCATTGATGGCTTATACAGTTACAGGCCACCACAATCATTTTACTGTTAGAAGGTGCAGAGTGCTCCACTGTCCTCCCAAAAGGTATTTGAGACCTGCAGGTAAGAATCTGTCCTCCCAAAAGGTATTTGAGACCTGCAGGTAAGAATCAAAGGCTCAAACAGGTATAAGAAAGCCAGATCCGGTTTCAAGAAGTGTGGGAGAGAGAGAGAGAGAGACAGAGAGAGAGAGAAATAGAGAGAGAGAGAGAGAGAGAGAGAGAGAGAGATTGTTGAAGTACTGCTGGCCAAACCATGCAGATCACACACTAATCTGTCGTTAAGATTTATGAAAATCTATGTGTCATGTGTGAGATGATCCATCTGAGGAACACTGGAACCTGTTAAGTCTGATGTATCTAAAACGGTTCAAAGCAAATAAAGAGTGTCCTTTGGCAAGTTCAGCCACAGAGACATTGGGCATGACCTCACCGCATACAGAAAAGAAGCCAGCACTTTTGACATCACAGACAGCAGAGGTGGGAAAGGAGGTGATGAAGCAGCAACGCCAAAGTTTAATATTCTATTTAACATCTTTTGCATTTGCTCAAACATGTATTTTAATGGTGATACCCCAATGATAAATGTTCTTTAACAGCACAAAAATTCAACATTCTAATGCTTCTTATTTGGGAAACAATTTTGCTAGTCATAATCTAAATTGCAGAGACAAAACGTTTTGTCCCAATCTAGCTTATTTCAATAACTTTGTGTTTTACTATGGTGTTTGCTATTTTTCAAGCATTTAAACCTAATAATTATTTTTTTACCTTTATTTCTAATTTATTTCACTTTGCAGTAAGTAATCCTACTAGTTTCTAACTGGTTACAACTAATTTACATAAAAACATTTGTCTACAAAGAATAATAACGCACATGCACTGTGGGCCCTGTTGCCCACACACAACTGACCACCTTAGTGTGTGTGAAAGCAGTTAACCCAGGTTAATGAGGCCTTTCTGTGAGAACAGGCTGCCTCGGTAACTTGTTTGCAGTTTTTTTTGACTGTACATGTTTTTTTTTCCTTCTGAGCGCGCTGACAGGCAGGTGAGATCAAAGGGCCCCAGACAAAAGCGACTGAACGGTTATTTGTCCCGCGGACAAGAGGCAGGGAAGGCTGGGAGAGCGGGTGCTCCCCGGACCCTCACATCACTGGCAGAGCAAGGGTGTGTTCTTAAAATAGGTATCCAAAAAAGGTTTATGAGTAGTTTAGGTTTTGATTATTGGAACCTCCTTTTCTTTTAGAGCAAGAGAGAAAAAGGAAAGTACTACCTATTGTTGACCTTTGTTATGAGGTAAAAAAGGGTGGTCATTGCGTCTAAATGGGGATATTTATCGAATAATTAATGAATGTGCTCTAGTTTTAGTTTTTAGGTTAACTTTTGAATTGTGTTTATTCTTTGAGTGTCGCTAATCAACGCTCAATTATTGAGTGTCAATTAAAATAAATGATCGAATCATTAATATTAAGGAAATTCAGCAAAGGTCAAAGATCAGAAAACGAGCAAATTGCCCATCAGGCCTCAGTTTAGATGGGCTACTAAGATAAAACTGATGTTTGAGTCAGTGAAGACCCTCTAATTGGGAGGAAGTGCGCACTTAACCTTATCGCATCTCTGCCGTCTTGAGTGGGACTGAATAAGCATTTCAGAAAGCAGCTTGCTTTTGCTCTACGTTTTTGACTCATATGGGAAAAATACATGAACATTTCTCGTTTATAGATAAGTATCTTCAGGAGACCAAAATGGCAACTCCAATTCCAGTGACTACCTACCTGTTGTGATCTTTAGTATAAGATCTATTAACGCAGATCAAAACGAAATCAATAACGCTTTTAAGCGTGTAAGGTACAAAATATCATAATTTATATTTTAACCCATATATTGTCTGTATATGGGATAAACTTTATGGCTCTCTCTCCTTCTTGCACGCTCTCTCTCTCCCGTCCCGAGCCCGCGCAAAATCAGACAGCTCCTACTGATCATTACTGCGAGGCTTTGTGGGCGGCTGTGGGCTCGTAATTAAAATGCTTCTAGAAAGAAACAGACCGACCACATCTGAAGTCCCGCCCTCTGTCAGGATCAGACCACATCACAGGAACGTCTCTCTCTCTCTCTCTCTCTCTCTCTCTCTCACACACACACACACACACACACACAGATGAACACACACACAGACACCGGTGGGTCGATGTAGTCTTCACCGTGCTCTATATTCCAATAATATAACTTGTTTCTAAAAAAATATGACGTATGTGATATATGAACAGGCAAGGGCCAGCTCTAGGGGCCCGCTCCCTGGAGGTTTTCAAAGCATACCTACTCTCAATTGCAAGCGCCGGTGTTGCGCCAAAGGGCAAGCACATTTGTAGATGATGGTGCTAATTACGAGAATGTTAACCATAATGTGACCAAGATGGAAGCAATTTAGGCAGGAGCCATTTGCGCTTCCACCCACTGTTGAAGCTTTAGCCTGAACGCTGCTGAAGCGTTTTGGGGTCGTGTTCGCACAATCGAGCATGGGAACTCCATAGAAGTCAGAAACAAAAGGTGGCCAGTTGTCAGTTCTACGAATAGCAGAGTGAGCTGGAGTTAGCTGGAAGCGCGCGCGCGCGCATGGATGAGAACCAGTGTTTCAGCAGTTCCGTGGACTATATCTAGACAGCAAGTCTGGACTACACGGCCGGATGTTCTCGCTTCACATGTCAAGGATACACGCCTGCACTTTGCTCTGATCCTCTCCGGACTGTCACGAAGGACAAAAAAGGTCTCGATCGGTCGATTCTCTCCAGTAAAAGCATCCTACACCCCTCCCCGCCTCCCTCCCTCCCTGACCGGGCCTTTTATGTGTAAGAATATCCGACAAGATACTCAATGGCGGAATGCAAAAATGTTCTTTAAAGAGCCATTGGAAGAAGAATAGAAGATGTTGTAACGTAGCCTAAACAAACGGCAACGACTTTGAATTCCTGTGCGCCGTTATTTTCTTGAGAGTGTGATTTGAGGAAATGGAAAAAAAAAGGCTCGTCAGTTTTTGTTTTATTGAACACATAATGTACAGCAAACTTATTGAGCAGGGATGCATAAAGCTGTTTATCATGGCAGTCATTTATATGCACAAGGTGTCAAATAATGTTAAGAAAACCTGCAGAAAATGCTGTAAAGACGCACAGGGAAACTACACCCACGGGCGTGTTAAAATAACAGAAACTTTAAATGCGTAATGAATGACGCGCTGGCGAATAATACGTTCGGCAATTTGGACTGCTTGTATTCGAAAACGTATTTACCTAATAACACTGCTTATGTTTGATCCCCCGAGCATCACCCTGGCAATTTCAGACGCATCTGTTTGACATATGTAGCAACCCACGAACGCCATGCGTGTAACCATCCCTGCTCATTAGAAGCAAAAGTGGCCAAATTGATTTTTGTTAGTGCTGGAGGTGCGTGGATGATGCACGCGCGTTTACAGACCGCTGTGTATGATCTGGAGATGCATCTGCTGTTTTCCAAGAAAGATAGAAAGACAGAGAGAGACGCAAAAACGTAATGCGTTTTTTTTAATTGTGTGTATGTGTGTGTGTGTGTGTGTGTGTGTGTGTGTGTGTGTGTGTGTGTGTGTGGAGCTTTAAATCTTCGTGAAATTTGTTCTGTAAAACATGAAGCGTCATGTAAACTGTTACAGTCGGAAGATAAAGTTTCATCTGTACCAAGTAAATAATGATGATGGTATCACCCACTCTCTGTCCCCCTGTCCCCCTCTGTCCCTCTCTGTCCCTCTCTGTCCTTCTCTGTCCCCCCCTCTGTCCCCCTCTGTCCCCCTCTGTCCCCCTCTGTCCCTCTCTGTCCCCCTCTGTCCTTCTCTGTCCTTCTCTGTCCCCCTCTCTGTCACTGGGAACATTTGTAATCTCATTCCCCTTATTTTGCTAATAAAAACATTTGCGACCCACCTCGCCCCCTAATCCTGTGTTTATTCATTAGTTCCAGATATAAAGGTACCAGTTCCAGATTTGTATGTTCTCCCCACGTTCACATGGGGATTGGTGCCCGGTGTTTATTACCCCCCCCCCTCCATCACTCCCCCTGCTTTTATCTCCTGGTCTCGGGTGCCATGCGATGTCATCATGGCTGGACTCCATGGTAACGGAGAAATGTCTGCTGTCTGATCTGCTCTGTTATTAATAGAAGCTCACAAAAACACAGCAGCCATTGTACTTATACACACACACACACATATATATACACACACACACACACACACACAAACACATATATATACACACACATATATATATATATATATATATATATATATATATATATATATATACATACACACACACACACATATACATACACACCCACAAACACACACACTCACACACACACACACACAAACACACACACACAA
>JAVSBV010000002.1:2100662-2130122 GCA_033117975.1 Parotocinclus spilosoma
CACACATACATACATACACACACACACACACACACACACACACACACACACACACACACACACACACACACACACACCGTCGATCATTTGAAATCTCACGATAGGCCTCCCTGTGAAATCCGCTGGCTCTTTTTTCCGCCTCCTCCTCCTCCTCCTCCTCGACCAGATTAGTCTCCACAGCTTGCTTGGAAATAGAGAGAGAGAGAAGAGAGAGACGAGAGGAGAGCAGGAGAGAAGAGGGGAACCTATGACCACCGCGAAGAGGAGCCCACGCTGCTGTCACCACGCCGGCTTTAATAAATGGCCACGGCCATCCCGGGGCCAGAACACGGCAGATTAAAGAGGACACGGTGACACGCGTAAACTGTTACCGCGTGTTTTCCACGGAACGGCTTAGTGCGCTTTGGCCGTCACGGGGCGGGCGACTCATGATGCTGCGACTTTGATGGGACCCCGACCGGAGGCTCTCTGCGTTCCTGCGAGGTTTTGCCCGTGTCCTACCATGCCACAATGCTCGTAGTTCAGCTCTTGGTGTTGCTGAGCTTGGTCTTCGCTTGCGGTGCGCGGGGCTCGGCGGGAGTGAGGGCGCAGCCGTGTGCCGGGCCACAAGCCTGTGACCCGCGACAACGGCGCGACGCCGGAGGACGAGGTGGTGTTTACGAGCATCTCGGGGGCGCGCCACGGCGCAGAAAACTCTACTGCGCAACCAAATACCACTTACAGATTCACCCGAATGGAAAAATAAACGGATCTCTGGAAGAGGACAATCCTTGGAGTAAGTAGTCGTTGCTTGACGTGTAGCAAATTTGTGTGAGTTTTTACGCGTTTGGTATTATCGGGTGATGCAAAATAAAACTTAACAATGACAGTCTTGGAAATTAAATTTGATATAATAGGCTATTTCAGATAATAATAAGGACAAACACGAGCATCTATTAAACTGTCCAACATAAAGTGTTAGAAACAGGAACCATAGACGAAAAAAAAAACCCCAAATAGGTCATGATGTGGAAATTATAGTTTACATTTATACATGCGTTGATTATTCGATACATAATTATACATCCAGTGATTATTCAAACCTTTAAGCACTGATAGACATTAGATTGGAAATGGTTGAAGGACCCAGTCGGTACAGTTTTGAGGTATATTAAAACTTGTTGTGTCTTATTTTACTATTTAATTACCTGCTTATTTAATCATGACATCAGAACACCGTTTCTGCCTTTATTACTGAAGCAATTAAAGCACAGTTGAATTAGTCTTGAATTCCCTTGGTATTATCGCTTACAATTCTTTGCATATAGAGAGCATTTATATACAGAGATTTATCAATGTCTTACATAAATATTAGAATTAATAAGAACCCAAATATAAATAAATAACAGAGGCAATTCGTAACACGTTGGTCTGAGTCTATTTTAAGTATTTTTTTATATATTTTCCAACCTGATTTGTTCCCCCCTCTCTGCAGCTCTTGAGGTCATTTGTCAGGCGCAGGTCTCTCAATTAGTCCAACGCAAACAGGACGCGCATTTCCATATGAAAATGGGATTTAGCAGACAGTTTCACATAATGACAGAGAGCGGATGTGTTTATCCAGTAAATGGGATGATTATTCAGTAGGGCTGGAATGAAGAGGGGCCATTAATCACTGAATAAACATGCACTTAAAGCGGCGCTCCGTGTTGGTCTATCTAATCTGTCAGTGCATTTGCCCCTGGATTGGTTTTGTCGGGAGTTGCTCTGTAGACTGTAACTCAATCAGCGCGTCTAGTATATGAAAATAAACAAGATAGGTCTGTGATCATGGTAGAACACGAGTTCAAAACTTCTTATTTATGAAAACAGGATTAGATTATATCTAGAAGCGCGTAGTGTTAGTGTCAAGAAAACCTGTACTACGTCAAAGTCACAATGGTTATTTTCTTCTCTTTTTGTTTGTTTTTGTTTCTTTTCTTTTCTTTTCTTTTTTTTGATCACAGATCTCTTTGACCTTCACGAAAAGTTTGATTAAGCCCCACCAAACCTTCAGTAAACCGTGACACTGGCATTGTGGAACCTCTTTTCAGACTCACAATAAAACGAGTCATTTGAAGTACTGATTCTGTAGGCCTTAAAAAACTACAGAAAGGGAGAGAGGGAGAGAGAGAGAGAGAGAGAGAGAGAGATTGTTGAAAGGATGGTGGATAGACACATGGAATCTTAATGTTTTTATAAAGTACATCTAAACTTCTGAATTATGACTTGTCTCATTAGTATTTCATTATTCCTTTCAGGTATTCTGGAGATTACAGCGGTAGACGTTGGAGTGGTAGCAATCAAAGGACTTTTCTCTGGGAGATACTTAGCTATGAATGACAAAGGTCGCTTATATGCTTCGGTAAGGATTACATAACACAGGAAAACAATCTGGGGAAATATTAAGTCTGTAATAGTCTCACATTTCATTTGAGCAATTTGATTCCATTGCCACATGGTGGTGTTTCATGGGTTCATGGTCATACCCATGTTACTCTATAGTGCAAATGTGAAACATTTTAAAAGTTTTAAAATCTTTTAAAAAATGGAACGAATGTAAAAAAAAATCAGACATTTCACTGACAGCTGTAAAGGTTGTTGGTGGTTACTGAAAACGTGAAGAACAAGAGGGTGTGGTGAGCGTCTGGTTTGTGGCTTTGTAGCCACATCCCTCACGTTCTCTAAAGCAATTATTAAAATGGAACAAATGCTACTTAATACAAATCCAACAACAAAAATGGACTTCTACAATTCCTTTGAGTGTATCTATACTTAAAATTTGTATTTATAAAATTTGGATACTGAGCTACAAAAAAATCACCTGTAAACAGAAATTCATTTTATGAATTAAAAATGTTAAACGTTTAATGTATATTCTCTGCCCTTTTTAGGAAGTCTTCAACAAGGAGTGTGAATTCCTGGAGCGCATTCACGAGTTAGGCTACAATACTTATGCCTCTCGGCACCACTCGACTCCTCAGCACACAGGACCCAGCGGACGGGGCAACAAACATCGGGCCCTCGCCAAGAAGCAGTGGTATGTCTCCATCAATGGCAAAGGTCGGCCCAGATGGGGCTTTAAAACAAAAAGCACAGACAAAGCTTCCCTCTTCCTGCCCCGGGTTTTGGGCAACAAGGATCATGAAATGGTCTCACGCCTTCTGGAGAGCAGAAATGGTGACAGGAGTCGTCAACGATCTCGTGTGGGTCGTGCTGACCGAAAGAGTCGAAGGCACAAGAAGCCCAAAGGCCACCACCGAAGGTCTAATAAACACAAATCTGGCCACAGACAAGAGACTTCAGCCGTTGGACTGACCAAAAAGTAAACTAGATCCTACCTGTGGAGAAGACTATTTCGTGGTGGATTTTTTCATGTGATATGCTATCTTTCCAGACTTTTCCTTATATTAAGAGAAGCATTTCTTCCACAGCTTTCTCCCTAAAAGTATTGCATTTCACATGTAAAGACAATTCAGATGCATTTATATGGCCAGAACTGGATACTGCTGGATGGTCTCAGACACCAGGAAGATGTGTAATTATTGTATATAGATGTATGCATCTTCTTCAACATTTTTTTATTATTAAGCAAATCCTTTTTTTTCTGAAGATAAAGTAGGACTTCCGGATAAAAGTGCTCGACAATGCTGAAGATGTGTTATGTTGTTGGACTACAGGACATAGTTACAGATGTCCAGTAAAGCACTTTTTCAGTTTAACATATATAGTAGGAGAAAAAAGGTACAAATAAAACAAAGGGATTTAAAAAATGTACATGTGATAGTCTACTGTCCTTAAACTGCAATGAGAAGTACTTTGTATATTACTAATGTTATCCATATTTATTTTGTCCATGTGTTAAATTATTGCTGACATAGTTTCTACAGTTTAATGTGTAAAAAATATTATTTTGTTTAAAAATAATCACTGTTGATGCCATAAGAAGAAAATAATGTCATTTCTGTCATAGGAGCAAGAGAGTATGGACACTGACATCCAAAAAAAACCCAACTTATCGATTTTCTGGAACTGAGAACTTAATATATCATTGGTCATCTGTAAAATTGTGAAAGATACCTTTTCCTATGTACTGAACACTGTAAATTGTGACAGTTATGGTAAATATGTGCTATTCAACACTGAAAGCTAAACATGTGGGGGAATGTCACCAATAAATTATATGGAAATATAGATTCTTATCATGCATATTGCGGTTTAATTGGTGGTGGTGGTGGTGGTGGTGGGGGGGTATTTAAGATTTTTGTTCATTTGGTTTTACATGTGCAAGAGCAACCCACCTCATTCTTTTTAGACTACTGATGTTATCTCTTTAAAACTATTCAGCTAGAGGTAATATTTTTCACCTTATCTGAGAAGTTTAAGGTATTACTGATTTTCTAAATCTTTGAACAGCATGCATTAAGTAAAACATAATTCACTCTATGGAAAGCAATACAAACAAATTAATTTGGTCAGTATATTTTACTCGATATTCTCAGTTACACTTATGAAAGTGATCACAGGCACAAAGGTCCCTAAACAGGACATCTAAATGGGACACACTCCTGGGACAACCTATTCTGTGAAAGCACTTCAACTACAATAAATTAATTTCTAATTATTTGAAACTAGTCTAACCAGTCTATAAAACCTGAAATGTATACAGCACAGACATTTCGTGTTTGGTTTAAAGTCGAAACGGTGTTTGAAAATGTTATGCTATGAAAATGTCTAAAAATCCATAGGAAAATGTGAAAGGTTATCCTATACTTTTTCAACTTGCAAAGCTTTCCGTGAGCGACAATGGCCGATCTCATGGGGAACCTGGGAAGCTGTTCTTTCTGGGACATTCTTTAGCCTTTTTTGAAAACGTCCAAAGCTTGAGATAAAGAAAACAAGGCGAATCCCAAGAGAAAGAAAATAGAGAGTGCATGACAGAAATAGTTCAATATTACTATACCTTGTAAATGCTGTAATGTTATTTAAGAGGAACGTGGGTTCCTGTCTTTAAATAAACTTCCACAACAGTTTCAGAAAATGACTCAAGGATTTGTTTAAATATCCCGATGAAGCTAAGCTGAAGTGGTGAATTAATTCGTATTGTTTGGACCTAATTAATGTGTGTCCTTGTGTGTTTGTCATAAAACATCACAACAACGCAAACTTCTAAACATCCTTCACAGTAAAACCAATGTTGGTCAGTTTCCCATATCATGACATATATGATTTGTTTGCATTATGGGGACTCTATATAAGAGAGGCTGTACATATTACACCTGTTATGTATAGCTCGTAACTTACACTGCTCACCAAAAAAAAAAACCCAAAAAAACACAGCAGTGTGTGAGCTTCTAAGTGCACTAGCATTAGCAACATTTACATTTACATTTCAAAACATTTTTTTAATCTCAGTTTACCTAGTGTATCCTTCGTTTCGTTGTATCACACCACGTATTTAAAAAAAAGAACAAAGAAATGGTATGTCTGAATAATAGCAACACCAGCTGTAGTGCTAATGTGCTAATAAGTCCATAATATATGGTAGGGCAGTACATAATTCCATCTGGAGAGTGATTAACTTCAAAAGTATCGAAGACATTAAGGGCATTAAAAACTAGCATGTAAAAGTAGAGGTAGGCTATAAAAGTGCACTAGTGTTTTTATTTAAAGAAACACCCCAAATTGTTTCAGTTTCAGTTTTAGGTTTGATTTTCAACAGCGTTTAAAACTTTATAGCTACATCTAAATGAACGACATCTTAAAATCGCACATGGACCTGGGTTGGGATAATCTAAAAAAAAAAAAAAAAACTCAAATCATGGCCAGAACTCACCTCTAACTTTAATGCATTTACCGTAATGCATCAAATAAAGACAGTTTAACCTATACTCTTTATTGTTATGATTCTTATTCATACACAACGTAATAACCCAAATCAATACCTTCTTTTTCTGTGCAACGAGCAAAACAAGTAAAGAGTGGTCATCCAAAAATTGGAACAGCTACTCATGTAATAACACCAGATTTACCAGATTAGTCCTTGTGTTTTTTAATGCAGATTCAGGCACACGACTCTATTGAGTGCTATTAGTTCAGTGGCAGACAGGGCTAAGCTGAGGTCCAGGGGTGACTGTTCAGCTGACCCGTGCTCAGTAATGACGGCTCTGCCGCCACCATAAATTGGGAGCGAGACGCTCATTAGCTGAAAAACATCTTATTCGGGATTGTGTCTTCAGTCGCTGCGTCTGCCAGCCAAAACGAAAATGAAGGACTCGCAGGTTGCAAATGAATCTCCAGCTTCTGGAATGGCGCTTTGCATATAAGCATCCCGAAAAAACAGGACCTGCTATTGGTCCGTGCAGCTAGTTTGTTGGTTCGAGCAGTTTGATTGTGGATTTATATCATTTATTACTAATCTAAGGCATTAAATATATAGTACAATTGTATGGGATTCGACTTTGGAATATCTGAAATAGCACAAATAAATGTTTATGCCGTCGCAATTTAAAGCCACTATGAAATGGATGCAGTTTTATTTTTATTTTATTATGGAATATCAGGTAATATAGAATATCAGTCCTTATTCACAACCCATGCACAACACAATACATTGCAACATAAATGACAACATTTAAATTTCCCCATAATGCGTTAGTTTTATCCGACATGTAAAAATAGGGTGAAATGTAGTGTCGAGTTTTAAAATGTAATAATCAACCTTTCTAATGTAAAACATACTGCTGATAAAACAGTGCACAATTTTGCACACTTCCAAAAGACCCCATCGTGTGCCGTTTTTTTTCTTTTAGAAGTTACTGTTTAAACTTGTCATAAATGTGTCATATTTACGTTCTATTTTTTTTGACCACATATTGTGTAATTGATTTGTTTAATTTAGACATAAAACATATGTCAATTGGTGCTCAAACATTTGCTTTAGGAAAATACAAACCAGTAAGCTTGAGCTCAAATTAAATGTCCCCTGTGATCGACCAGCCCCAACTAACTATTAATAACTTAGGCAGTGATTCATAGTTTGATTTCGACTGAATGCTAAATATCAAATTTTTGGACACTTCTTTTTTTGGATGCCCGTTAAACCTATATAAGCTGTGCATACATGCACATAACAAGTAGGTCTCGTGAAAATCCCAAAGAAGCATATCACTAATTTCTTTAATAAACAGTAGCCTAATATACGGTGAATGGAAATTGGCCAATTTAAAATCAGTGCTATTCAGGCTCCTTCCCCCGTTGCCCGAGGGCTTCGGAGTGCTGGTCCTCGTGTCTGTCTAATTGGTATCGTCAGGAATTCCTGCTATTGACCAACTGAGCTCTGGGGGTGGTTTGGTTATAACAGACAGGCCTCCTATCGGCCATGTGTATGGGGCTCAGAGTGAGTTTGACCTGTAAACTACAGGAGCCATTATACGATAAGACCTGGGAGCTAATAGTGGGATCTGTGGACAATCGACTTAATAAACCTATAGCACAAATAACGTTAACCTGAACCATTCTATAAGATGGATATAAGATTTATATGTTTACATTTAAAATATATAGGCATCCCAGAATCCTACATGTACTGGAATATATTTATTTATCCAAGTGCCTGAACTACACTCCTGTCTCACAGTCTCTGTCTCTTTGTCCCTCTCTCTGTCTCTCTGTCTGTCTCTGTCTCTGTCTCTGTCTCTCTCTCTGTCTCTCTCTCTGTCTCTCTCTCTCTCTCTTTCTCTCTCTAAAAAACCCTATAGTCTGCTGTCAATCCAAATTCGGATCCAGAACATAATGACATAAAGAATGTAATTTCATTTCTGCATCCCATTTGCCATTCATCCACTGATCATTACGGCACTTGTTGAAAACATTGCATTTCAATAACTGTTACTTGTAGCAATAAATAATTAGCATTATTCGATCATTAAAAATATTACCTATTTACCTAATTACCTGTAATTGCTTTAATCGTGAATTGCGCATGTTATACTATGCAACCATATTAAATGACCTATAGAGGGCAGCACTGTTTATCAGTTTTTGAGCAGCACCCACAGTGAGGATCCTGTAGGTATGTGTAGCTAAAGTAAAAAAAAATCTGTCCCGCAAACATCAGGTGCATAGGGGCAATAAGCTCCAGCTGTCTTTGCAAAAGATCAAGGGGGAGATGAGATGGAATGGACGTCTATTCCCTTTCCAGGTATCATCAAAATTTAAGGAGGGTAATATAACAAGGTTTGTTAATTATCGTGGGCATAATTAACACTTAAAATGTGGCGGAAGTTCGGAAAGAGGCATTGCTAGATCACAACATGCTAAAATAATTGCTTTGGAATAAAAGATTTATTTCTCGCATTCTTTTTTTGACTGCATTACACAGGCATCAGCATCCGGATTCACGTTTCAGTTAATTACTTGGCAAATTATTTTGGTTACGATTTATATAAAAATCTGCCTTTCTTAAATTTAGCAATAATGTTCGTTACTTTTTCCTACCTGAAAAGGAAATGATTTCACTCAATATCGCCTTAATAATCAAATCAAGGTTGATTTTGACGAATGAATATCTGAATGAATCTGTAAAAACAGATTTTTTTAAATGCTATGACCTAAATATTGAGAACAAAAACAAAGCAAAAGAAAAGTATTTATTCTTATTAAAAAGATACTTTTATGTGAAGTTACTTTTAAGCTGAGACTGATTGCAGCACCATGGAGAGCGGCAGCGCGCAGTTATTATTATGATTATTAAATGTGAAATGTAAAAAAAAAACATAACCTGTATTAAATACTAGACTCTTTCCTTGTCGTACTGCATCTAATGCACCCACGTACACGACTAGAAATTCATTATTTCAACCTACAATATTTAAGATTCATATAACACGTTTTAAGTTACACGCACGAGACTTTAATGTTTTTACTCCTCACACATTCCTGAGAAAGATTCATAGATCAAAATGGTCAAACGAGCGTGGCGGACACCCTTAATTTGGTATTAGAATAAATATTTCTCCGTTTGCGCTCACGACATTCTGTTCAACTGTTTCAAAGAAGACAAACGCGCGAAGATCAAACGGTGCGTTTCTGTGTGCAGAAGACCCCCATCATGGAACAGCATTAGTGAACCACCCAAGCTTGGATTGGAGGTTGAACAAACTCGGTCAACAGTCTGAAATCTAGAGGCGTTTAAAACATTTGGGTTTGAAGCCTTGAAATAAAGGATGTGTCACATTGATGTGTAGCCAAACGTGAACGTGAGAACGACGTGACTTTTTGTCTGATCATGACAAGGGGTCCAATTGTAATGCATCATGGGATGTCAAACATTTGCGCGTGCTTTTTTTTTAAAAAACAATATGCTCTACCACCAACTACCACCAGAGTCAGTGCCCAGCAAACACGACCTGCTTCTCGGATGCCTCTGTACATACATGCAACCCACACACTGAGAAATGTTACAAGTGTTAGGTTTTGGTTTTTAAAATATTAGAATATAATAATTTTAATGGCTAGCCACAAATCGGTTGTATACAGTCATAAATAAATGCATATTAGTAGTTATTAGTAAGTTATTGTATGGTTGTAAATTGTGTAAATAAAATATGACTTATTGGTTCTATTTTCTTATTTCTTTTCAGAAGTCAGTCAATTCACTGATGCTTCTGAGCTTCCAATAGAAATCGAACTGTCCAAAATACATCGAATCCTTTATTGCTGAGCAAAAGGTCCACGATTCATTCAAGAGAAGCTCGTGTTTTGGGGCGTGACTCAAAATGACACGTTCAAAGCCATTTGTCCAATGAGTGCAATCTTTTGTCCCATTCAAAACAGTGGCCACGCTAAAACACCGTAGACACACAAAGATGTCCAGATGTCCATGAGTGTCTATTAGATCTATGTCTGGGCATTCACTGTTCACTGTAAGGGGTTTTAGTTGAATTAACAGACAGTGCAACATTGCATTGAGATATTTCATATTTTAATTACAAAATATTCCACCAAGATTTATTAATAGTAAAGACACTTACAAACGTAATGGACGCCAGTGACCCACTCTTAAAGCAGTGGACTGTATTGAATCGAATGAACACCATCATGTCTTAAGTCTCAGATGGAAAAACTAGAGAAAGTAGACAATAAAATCATATATTCATTTTAAAAATGTGATTTAAATAATGTGTTATCTATGATTGGCTAGAAATGCAAATGGCAGTTACTTATTACGTTAAAGTATTAAACTTGTTGAAGATGCAGTGCCAAAGAAGAAGCGACAAAAAGATGTAGCCTATATGCTTACAGTGATTTTATTGTCATCAGTGGTTGTGGGTTCTACGTTGCTGCAGCAGCAGGGCGCACACAGAGGACGCCACGCTAGCCAAAGGCCACACGCACAAAGCTTGACTCATTCTGATATTTGCAGAGGTTCAGAAGGGTTTTTTGGTCCCCCGTGCTGCAATGACGCACAACATTCACGATTTGACCACTCACTCGAAGTGCGCTGTTGGTTTATCTGAATTCTATCCATACTTTGACCATCTCGGTGACTAATTGAGATGTGCTCCTTTGGGGGCTATACTTAATGCTTTGTTGTAGACATTGGACTACCCAATGATAAAGCATCATTATACCCTTTGTGCGCTCCCTATAAAGTTAGATACAAATATTTGTTTTCATTAAATATACAGTATTGTTCTTGCGGAAATGACGGCGCCATTATTATTTCTTTTTTTAGTTCTCCAAATTTGCCGTACATTGAATCTGACTTTTGCTTTTTCCTGTTATTGTCCATTTATAGAGCTGTCTCCTGCCCAGAACGACTGTAAAGTTGGCGAGTTCCGATTTTGCATCCTCCCATACATGAATGATTTCACTTCTCTCCCACACTGAAGGAAAACAGGTCCCTTTTACATGAAATGTTTCACTTAATGTCCTCTGCAGAATACCAACTCTTTATTTAGTCCTTTTGTAAACAATGGCCATGTTTCAATGTTTCTTCAAGCAAAAAGGGTACAAGTAACAATACACCTTTAAAATGTCTTATTTGGCTAGATATTAGTATAAAGGAAAGTTGGTATGTAATGTCCTCTTAAAATCCAAATAAAGACGCGTTGCTTAAGCCTGCTCTCCCTGTGCTGAACGAAGTGAGAGCATTCGGTTTGCAGACATTTACCTCCGAAGTCACTTGAAGGTTTCACATTTTAGGCGTTATGACGTTTGTTGAATGGGAGCGCGCACAAAGGTTCGCTCGACCAATCGTTACAGTGACTCTGTCCGCTCTCAGTGGTTCAGGTCTCCCCGTGATGCGCGCTTGGCGTGTGATGTAATTTCTCCACACGTATAAATATCGCCGAGCAGTTAAAACGCTCAGCATGGCTGAGTTTCTCTGAATAGACGTGGTTAAACACTTGCGGACTTGAAAACTCGAGTGTGATTCAGGCGCCCGCGCTGTCCAAGCGAGCCTGACTTTATGTCGCTCAACAGGACGAGCCGTGGCTTCGCCTCTGCGTAAGCCTTTTTGCTTTTTTGGAACTGGTGGGGTTTTTTCGGGAGGCAAGGGGGGTCAGTGGACACCAAAATAGACAAAGACTGTATTTTTAGCGTATTTTAACTCCGTGCGACTCAGGAGGATGAGTGCACAGTCGGTCCTCTTGCCGTTGCTGGTGTTGGGACTTATGGCGAGCACGATGCGATGCGCACCTCTCCCCGTAGAGAGGCTCTGGGAGACTCTTTACTCGAGGTCTTTGGCCCGGCTCCCCGGGGAGAAGCGAGAAGTCGGGCAGGACAGCGAATATCTCATGGGCATTAAAAGACTGCGGCGCCTCTACTGCAACGTGGGCATTGGGTTTCATCTCCAAGTATTACCCGATGGTAGGATTACTGGGGTGCACAACGAAAACCGTTACAGTAAGTTTCATCATATATATATAGGCCTGTTTTATGCTTAGGATATGTTGAGCTATTTGAATTCGCTCTGCGTAGACCAGGAGATGGATTTAGAACATATATATTCGTTTAACAGAATAATCTTTTACATAGCAATGAAATATATAAACCAGCACAACAGGAATTAGAAATAGAAAAAAAAAATATTTGACCCAGGGTCTCTATAGTGATGCAATGTTGTACCCAATGATCTGATAAGCTTTACTTCGTTGTATTATTTTTGTTTAAGTAATACTGAGAGAATTTTATAATCTACAATTGATGCGCATTGGTTCCTATATCGTGTCTCTTTGTAAAACAAAACACATGCAGAACGCACTCAACATCTGGGTCCCTTGATTTATTTCTAAACTCCAATAATGGCATGCAGGTATTGTAAGTGGAGATGGGTCGGACCCTAGCCAACACCTTAGGCCTGTCTCACAGTTAGAGCAGAGATAAAACCCACCTGTTTGTTACGGCAGATTATCTCAATGCCTCGTGTGCGTCTAATTAATGGCCAACCCAGATTAAGGTGTGTATGACCACAGAGACAGGGTATAATAAGTGTATGTCTGCTATTACAACATGCTACTGCAGGTGCCCCAGCATTGAAAAAGAAGCAAGGCAAGGCCCTGTGTATGCAACATCGGTACAGAAAAAAATGTTTTGTGTCCACTTGCATTATTTTAAGACATGGCATAAACTGAAACGGGGTTACACACACACACACACACACACACACACACACACACACACATATATATATATATATATATATGTTTTCATGACATACGCTGGTGTCTTACATACTCTTAATGGGGCCATGTTCCAAATGAGGACGCAATGGAAAGGCAAAAATGTACAAAACGTTTGTGTGTTTACGTGTTGTGTAAGAGCAATACAGACTACGCATCCTAGTGAGGTTTGGTTTCAACTATGTAAGTAAACACTAAAAATGACCACGGGTAATTGCGAATATCCTGTGATGGTACAAAAGTCAAGTGTATGATGCAAGTGTTTGAGAGAGGCTGCATGGGCGGAAAGGTGAATTTCCTCTAAGAAGGATGCTGTAGGGACCTAACATGTAAACAGTTCCATCACTTTACAAATACAATCCTCCTGGGCAGTGGCCCGATATGGCTACTGATATGAGTCCACCAAGGTCATGTGTGTTCTTTGTTCGTCGCAGGTCTTCTTGAGATATCTCCGGTAGAGCGCGGAGTCGTGACACTGTACGGCGTCCGGAGCGAGCTATTCGTGGCCATGAACAGCAAGGGGAAGCTTTACGGATCTGTGAGTGCAACTACATGATTTACGGCCGTTTTCCGGCTCTAGATTTGCTTATCGGTGCCTGATGACACGTCACCTTGTTCTTGAGTTATAGCCAATAGCTACTGCAAAGCAGCGCCCTCCCTATCTTAAGATCGCTCATAGTGTTGTTTTGGTATTGGGCCCAGAAAAAAAACCCTGGAGCAGAAATGCAGTTCATCATCATGATCTCGAACACTCCTTCCTGGTCATTACCGACCAGAACGACTACCTACTGTCCTGCTCAGAACTCAAAATGAACTGGCCAAAGAGTGGCGCACCCACAATGGGTGTATAACCCATACACACCCCAGCCAGCCCATTCCACACCCAAAAAAGGCAGACAAACACTCGTTTAATCCATGTTTAGTCTTAGATTGAGTTATCTCACAAACATAACTTAATCCGACGAAATAAATACTGTAATGAATTAATTTTCTTTAATAGCTACCTAGGCATAGGTACGTACTATAAACAAACAATTATGTCTATTTGAATTCCAGAAATGCCCATATCCCCGTGTCTGAGACTGTTCAAGATGCCCATGGGTTGGAGGGTTTATGGTTACCTAATAAGCTGATTTGAAATATGCCTTTATCTGTTGCTGATTGGTTTGCAGATGCAGAGCTTGCATGGTCTACTGCGCATATGCAAACCAATCAGCAACAGATAAAGGTTTAGATTTTAGGAATTGTTACTGAAGTGTTTATGGTAACCGTCAATAAAAGCTGAACCAAAAATGTTTCTTCAGATGTTGCACACGCAGTTTCGGGTAAAATAAATAACATCATATTTCTTTCACCAGGCGCAGTACACAGACGAGTGCAAATTTAGAGAGACTCTCCTGGCAAACAACTACAACGCGTATGAATCTGTCGCATACCCAGGCATGTACATTGGACTGAGCAGGACAGGCAAGACAAAAAAAGGAAACCGGGTGTCAACAGCCATGACGGTGACACATTTCTTGCCGAGAATCTAGACGGACATTCACTGTAGAGCACAACAGGAGACAAGGCGATGGAGGACGATGCACTTTCTACAGAGCTTACACACGAGGTCAAGTGTATCGCATTATTATTATGATTATCATGTATATTGGTCTATTTATAATCGTTTTGTTTTATATTTCATCTAAACAGCCTGTTTCTATGTGCGAAGAAGACGTTTAATTTATTTGTTTGTTTGTTTATTTATCCTTTCTGCTGCTACCGAATGTTTATTCCTACAATGTACAACATGGATTTTGCACTGTTTTGTTTTAGAATAACGTTTTGAATGAGTAATAGTGGATATCTATCTTCCTGGGAAAGAAATTGTACAAAAGCTTAGGCTATACGCCCAAACCAGAGTACTACTGTACCAAACAGCTGACAGAAGCACGAGCGTCATGCTGGTACTACCTTGTGGCATCATGATCACGAACTATTTAGTATACTACTGTATTATAGTAGTATACTAGAAGCCCAGTGGTGAGAGCACGTGCAAAATCAGAACAAGAAAACCAACAAGGGTTTATTTGGTCAAAAATTATGATTTACTATCAAAGTCTGTGAATTACTGCGTGATGACTGGAGGAATTTTTACACTGTATTTTTTTTTTAATTGGTGGAGAACCAATTATGATATTACTGTAGTTAATGGCACTCTTAAAAATGTATGTCCTATTGGCCAAAAGACTTGTTTCAGTCATTTAGCACACACCTAAGCCAACCTATGCCAGCCCCCTAATGTGTGTGTTCCCCCAAATCTGTGAATCTTAGATATTATCATCGCCTTAACAATGTACTTTGAACAACAAACGTGCTTTTGCATTTGCGAGTGTTTCCCAAAAGCGATTATTTCAGTCATGAATTTATAAAGTAGGTTAAAGTTAAGATTAAAGTAGTCAGTATGTGACTCCGCCCAAACACCAATCATTGCAAATCCAATATTAAGTAAATTAGGGGTTATGGATAAAACAAGATCATAATTACCATCAAACATCAAATAAAACATTCCATAAATCAAGCAATTAATTTTAAGCACTCCAGTAGGCTATACCTAATAAACATTTGTTTTTTTGTGTTCTAGTGGTACTAGTGTACTAACAGGCATTAGGTTCCAAATACACATTTTGCAAAACCTTCATATTATGAAGTAAATATTGTATAATATAGCATATAATACATATTAATGTCCTAACAGTTTACTGTTCCAGATAAAGACATGATCCTTGATAAGTAGACTTCATTAAAACATAGCATCAGTCCATCACATGATTTTGTAATCACCCATCCTTCATGTTGCATCCTGCCTGAACCAGCATTTGAACCCAGGTCCTTAGGAACTGCCATTACAAGCAACTGGGTCTCGCTTGTCTTATCTAAAATGAGACAATTAAGCAATGTTATGAGTCAGTCAGAGCAAGAGTGTTATAGCTTTACAACATCTCGTAGTTGATATTATGATTTTGCATTTATTTATGGATGACTGCTCATATAGCAATGTGTATTGAATGCACAATGTCAATTTCATTTTTTGTCAAACTCTAGTTGCTGTCTAATAGCTGTGTGCATACTCAAAGAAGCCCGCTAACATGACTTAAATGATAAAGGTTTTGGGAAACACTTGTAAATTAATATACATTTTTAAGAGTTTACAGGGTTCAATATTTTTAGTCCTCCCAGTCCTCCACATCTATTTGGGTTTGTTGAGCCCAAGTCCTAATGATAAAAATGGTAAATGTGGGTTTCATGAACACGGGACTTGTTCAGGTTTCCTAACTTGTGACATTGTACCTACCCTAGCGGTATTACGTGCTCAAGCCATTGTCCAATATCCAAGCTCTGGGGGTCTAACTGAAGCAGTATCGGTTTACTCTAGGCCACTGAAAGTGGGCAGTTGAAGTCCTACACCCCTCAAATCTGTTTTTAGCTCTGCTACATTGGGGGTGGTTGGGGGAGGGTTGAGCTCATGAACGTATCCGCTGTCAATCTTTGTCAAATCTATAAGGCCCTGGATAAAGGAATGCATCTTCCAGTAAGGGACTGAAGTGGCAAAGTGTTGATACATTGGTCTTTTAAATACTGCTCAAATGAAACTTTGTTGTAATATAAGACAGATATATCACAGTGATATTGAGGGAAATGCTAACAAAGATCAGTGTTCATGAGTACTGACAGAAAAAAGTGCAAATCAAGTAAAGAAATGTGGACATGCTGTTTAGAATTTATACGTTTTTTACTTTAGGCTAGTGTTTTGAAATTCAATGACCCCCAGATGGACATATTACCTATCCTGGTTCCCACCATACCTGTACCAAGTATTTAGCATTCTTGATTGCTTGATTCGAATGAGTTCAGATGGTATAGAGTGAAAATGTGGCCTCTCTGGGATACCTAATGGTTTAGACTATTCATAAATGTAAAAAAAGCAACAAAAAGTCTAAAGGGATAGATATCCCTTTCAGTTGTTCTCTACCTCATAATGTTGTTGACCGACAGACTCCTGTTTCCAGTTATGCTGATGGCAAATGTTTTTCCTGTTGCTGCGTCGCCCCTCGGCTGAAGTCCTGAAAGGCCACTAGCTGCGCCTTGTCACGTTTGAGCTATCTTTACCCTGTGATTTACTTTTAGAAATGATAATCATGGTGGAAATATTTGAAGACAGCTGTGAGACTGCACTATATGTTCAACTGGTAACCCTATAGTTTCCCCGAAATATTTTGTCAAGAAGAACGTTGCGTAATTGGTTAAATCCCGAGAGGCTGGTTTTGAGCCTCAGTTTATCAGACGCCCTTGTGATGTTCACTTGCTCCTACATAGGAAAAGAATTATCAAAACGGTTTTCAGCAATTATTGAGAGACGCGATCTCAAGTAAAGCATTCCTGTTTTGTTTGTTTGTTACAGGTACACATTTAGGTTAGCATGAAAAGCATTTGATAATGTCCTTTAATTAATTCATGTCACATGCTTTATGGGGAATCTGGATAAATGGATGAATGACTGGCTATGGATGATGGTGAGGCATGGCCTACTCTTGCCTTTAGAGAAAACAGCTTCACTATTACCAAAAATGATCTGAAAGCACTGCAACACAATCTCTTGTGGAGAATTAAAATTTGCCCGAATTCACAGGACGCCTTGTTTTCCTTTGTATTGGCAATGTTAAAGCTTTTCTTCCCAAGATAAGTGGTTTCGCTTCATTTACTGTTTTCAGCTCACCTTAGTTCTGCCTGTTCTAGAGCCGTGTCAAACCTCTTTCCAAATGGAGCTGTTTTGCATCATTGTGGATACTGTTTACAATTGGCTGGATGCTCACTGAAGGCAAATAGCTTCTCTGGCCCTCATCACAATCTGGAACAGATACAAATCAACTGGACTGGATTTGCTTAACCAAAACGTGCAGTATCAACACGCACGACTATTTGCTCTGATGCTATTGAGATTAACGCAAACAGAAACCCATCATTGTCTAACTAATCGGCCACTTCATTGCAACGGCCATGTCCGTTTTAAAAGTTGCATTTGAAATATGAACAGTATGAATAACATTGTTCATTTTAATTCTGACGATTCATTTTTGATCAATCATGCACCTACCCTCTGTTTTTTTAGCATTTCTGATGGAGTTGTTTGACTGTCAGTTTTGAGTCCTGTGGTGGTGTGCTCTGAACCTTGTTGACATTTACCAATTATTGTCTGTAGTTTTATACAGGTCCTGTTAAACATTGTCATGTATGTGCTGTGCACATGAAAATAACCTGACTTAAATGGAAGTTAATAAAGCTCAGAAAAAAACAAACAAGCTGTGTGTTTTCAATGCCTCCCTTTTAGAAAAAGCAAGGACGACAAGATGCAGGGTTTAACCCGTTTCCACAAACCACATCCACAACAGGCATGCTGTACATCCTGAACAGGCATCAATAGTCATTGGCCGTATAAAACACTAGCAAGAATAGAGTGTAACTGTAGCAAAAAAGCCAGTTGGCAAAGCCTAAAAATATGTTCACAGACACTGCAACTTATGCAGCTAGACAGTGGGTGAAACTTTTGCAGGGGCAGCAGTGCCAAGTCACTGACTTCCCTTTGTTTACTTCGTCCAGGGCCTGGTTTGCAGATTGGGTGTTTTTTAGCAGGCCAAATGTTCCCTCCCAGGAGTGGATTCCTCCCCCTTTAGTTCAGCCTGCATCACGCAGTAGACGCCTGGGAGGGTGCAGGAGGGACAAGTCTCTGCCCTTTCAGGCATGCACTTTCCTGAAAGGAGAGACAGTTTAAAGTGGAAAGGGCCTTTCCTTTTGCTAAATGCTGGCTAAGGACAGGTTTAATCAAACTGAATATGCAATATAAGACTGCACAAACTTTTCTGTAATTATTGTCTTACTTCTTTCTTTTTCTTACATCAGTTTCTGACAGTCTGCCACCAGTTATCTCCAAAAGCATTTGCTCAGGCAGCAGGCATGTCACATCTGCCATGACATTTATGGACCAATTGGCTCTATGATCGAAGGAATTTTACCATCATGGTGTATAAGCTGGCAGGCTTGTCTCTATTTACAAGAATCAGCATATAGAAATCCATGCAAAGCTCAGAAGTCTCTCCGTCATGTTAATGTTAGCTCATGCCACCAAATGGTCAACAGAAATAGATATAGGGTCAACAGCTCACTGACAGTAGACTTGATTAACTACACAGACATCACATTTTCAGCTTAAAATGAATAGGGCTAATGCGGAAGGGGTGTTTAACTATTATATATATATTTTTAAAAAGCAGACAATTTTTTTTCTAATTCATCCCCATGTATTAAATGTAAGTTCCAAATTCCAGAAGCCTCTTTTATCAATGGCAGTGAATCTACGACCTATAAATGGCACTATTCAAATAAACATCCAACCACAACAAAAGGGTAGGCAAAGGGAGACAGGTGTGGTCACTTAATACACAAGTATTCCTGGCCATGACTGGAGCTAAATGGAGCTCTGTCATTGCCGAAAAGAATGACAGCTTTCTGCTCCAATAAACAGAATGTATGAGGGTTGTAAAGGCCCCCCTTAAAATAGCTGCTTGTTCCACCTACCTGCATCAGCTTCATCGTCTGTCAACCAAATAAACATCCATCTGCCTCTCAAGTGCCTCTTCTGCATTAAACAGTTTGGCCCCCCGAAACTCTCTTTATATCACAACAGGCCTTTCAAGTTTTAAAGCACAAAGACTTCACAGGGCAGCCCAATGACTGAAACAGCTCGCAACGATGTGTTTACTAACAGGAAGTGTATTTGCTGCTAATTGACTCGGTAGTAATTGGTGCTGTGGGTGAACAGCTCTGGCAGATGTGAGCTTTGGGTGACAGAGATGGAAGTGCTGTCCGAAACTCAGTGGTTACTGCATATATTTAACCTAATATTTAAGCCTAATGTCTGGGAAATGGAGTACAGACCAGTTCACATTATACTGTAGCTGTAATAATATGTACTGTATATTCACTTCAAAAACTGCATTTGCTAGGCAACAAGTACTCAACTATAACTTTACACTAAACTCTGAAACACAAGAATCATATAGCAAAAGAAAATCTAAATTAAAACCTACTTAACTTGGCTTAGTGATAGTTTTAAGTCTTTCACTTTATCACGCCCATCATCAGTTACAAATGCCAAACATGCAATTTGCCTAATCATTGTGGGGTTAATTTCTTTTGATAAACATAATAACTGAAAATTAAAATAATGTATATTATGTAATAATATATCAAAAAATAATATTATAGTTATCATCAATTATCTAATTAAAACCTATTACATATACTTTGTACTACAATCCTGAAAAAAAGCAACTTTTTTGTTTTAAAGTAGCATCCAACCTACTGTTGTGTAATTATGTGTTTTGTGGTGTGATATCATGTCTGGTGCTCATTCAATTTCCTTCCTAGATGCATTTAAAACAGTTTAAAACAAGCATAATGATTGGGGCTTCTCATGAAGGTTGAATCTCCACCTTTGCATGGACTCAATTACAGAATTGTTTTTTGGTGAATTATCATTCGTTTCCGATTTCCAGATTAAAATAGGAAAAGTAATATCTACAACAACTTTATCACTGCAAGAGAAATGGCAAAGCATTAGATTAACGCTCCATTCTGTGCATGTGTCACTTCACTGCCTGAATGTCTGTCTGTCTTCAGACATCTGTCTGTATGGGTGGAACAGGAAAGTTCATTTCAAGGAGTTAAAATAACTTTTTAACTTATAAAAAATATTATAAATAATAAAAAACACAGCCATGCCATTTCCTATATATACACAGACAAACAACTGCACAACCTAACGTTGCGGTGTGTCTTCTGAACGTAAAACGGAGAACAATGATCTACAGAAAATCCTTGTTATCCCACTCCATAATCTTATGCAGGCCTTTAATAATTTTCTAATGAGAAATCCATAATAATTTATTTTTAAATGCATTATTTTAGTCATGTTCCCATGTATTCACTCCCTTACATTCATGTATGGGGGTGACACAGTGGCTCTATGGGTAGCACTGTTGCCTCACAGTCAGTATTATTATTATTATAAATAATAAAAAACATAGCCATGCCATTTCCTATATATACACAGACAAACAATTGCACAACCGAACATTGCAGTGTGTCTTCTGAATGTAAAACGGAGAACAATGATGTGCAGAAAACAAAAAAATAAGATCTTTTGCCATAAAATAGCAACATGAACGGTCAAGAGATGTATATAACTGGGGGATGGGTTGGGCTCAACTGAAGCAAATCAGCCTCGAGCATGAATTCAAATTCCCACACCTGGCCTGTGCCACAAGTAACCACCACTGAGCACCTGCTCCACCCTTGAATGATACCACCTATGAGCACTGTATCCTACCTGGTAATCTCAACAGACCTACATAGAATGGCACTAAAAAGGTTGGGAAAAAGCTAACCAACACATGGATGTGTCACAGAATATGTTATAAACTGAACCATCAACAAAAAACTAATTAATACTGCCAATGTGATAAAAGCCTATCCATAGCAATGTCTGCTCTGGGTGCTATTAAAATCTTAAAAGGAATAGCTTTCCAGGACATTATTCATGAAATATCAGGATACAAGCATCAATATGAAACCTTTAAAAGCCAATTCCTTTATATGCTTGCTATTCCATAAAAGATCCATTAAATAAATGGTTTGTAAGTTTTGATAGAGTACTTGCACATCACAATCAGGACCAAAGGTCTTAAGATGTAAAAATCAGACATTTTTTACTTAGTGTTGACATTTTGCTGGTCACTGGGAAGTGAAAAAGCAACAGGTTTTCAGGATATTACTCATGTAGTCACAAATACTGCTAACAGGATAAAAAAATAAATATTAAACTTCACTATCACCTTCTTTACCAAGTCAGATCCTCCACTTTTCTGCTCTTTCATTAAAAAAAAAATAATTAAGAAATGGTCAGTTTTCAAGACCTTGCTCAATACCATCAGACACCTTTAAGATGATTTGGGACAGTAAGGATGGGATCAGTGTAAAACTTGACAGTCTTGTTTCAAAATCATCTATAGAACCTTCTTAGAAGAGTAAAGGTTGTTGCACATAGCAAAGGGCAAATAACTTCATATTACAAAATTGAAAAGCTTCGGTGTTGATATTAGTATATGATACAGGCAGTGTCTGAAATTAGGCAATGTATACAACGTGTGGCTTTTTAGGCAAATCAGGAAATGTCTGTGTTATTTTAATATTCTCCAAAGGCCTTGTATATAATACCCAAGCCTTATTCCGAATGGCAGTTAAGAAATGTATGAAATATTGAAGCATTTCTTACTTTCCTGAGCTATTATTTGCATTCTTAACATTGCCTAAGCACTCTATACAATGTCTAAACTTATATATTGCCTGTAACATATACACAGTCAATTGAAAAAAGGCATGCATGGCGTTTTAAAATGCTAGCTAAAAAAAAAAATATATATATTTTATAGAACTAAAATGGACCAAAGGTGCTACTGAGATTAAGGTCAGCGTTTAAACTCCATGGTAAATATTATATTGATGGAAAGTCCCCAGAACATGTTAATGTGTATGTGCAGGATCAATGCCATGGATTGGTATTCTGTGTAGGGTTGGTCCTGGTCCTCTAACCTAAGCTACTAATAAGGTCCCAGCTGCCTGCAACTCTGAATTAGATTAAGCGAGTATGAAAATCAACGAATGAACACTAAACAAATGAGGGCTTGAAATGCAGGTAAGTGTTTGCAATGGTCGTTGCTAAAAAGCACAACCCATAACAAAAATTTGCAGCTAACACAGTGCATTACAGTTTCGGTTACCAGTGAGTAAGTTAGGTTGATTTTTTAGTATAAGAACCATTTAACCCAATGGGTCCCATTTCCACCCCTATATACATATAAAATTGGGGGATATTTCAAAATGGCATGTATCATTATTATAATGAACTCTAAGAAACATTGTTTTATTGAGCAAAGTGCAAATTTGGAATTGCAAATTGAAGGTAAATAATTTATAACATTATATCTCTACCTAGATACCCCCTGAACCTAAATATACACACAATGATATATAGAGTATGAACCAGAAGGTCCAAAGTTCAAATCCCATCTCTGCCACAGTTGGGTCTCTGAGCAAGGCCCTTAACCCACAATTGCTTGGATTGCAAGACTGTATTAATTGTAAGTAGCTCTAGAATGTAAAATGTAAAAAAAAAAGATTTAAAAATCCTTGTTATGTCACCTCATAATCTCATCTATGCCTTCAATATTTTTCTCACAAGAAATCCATAATAATTTATTTTTAAACGCATATTTTATGCTCCCATGTATTCACTTCCTCACATTCATGTATGGGGGGTGACACAGTGGCTCTGTGGGTAGCACTGTTGCCCCACAGTAAGAAGGTCTCGGTACTGCATGTGTCTCTGTGGGTTTACTCTGGACATTCTGGTTTTCTTAAACTGTTCAAATACATGCAAGTTAGATTAATTGGTATCTCTAAAAAAGTGCCTTTGGTATGTGACTGATTTTGCCCTACGATGGATTGGTGCCTATTTAGGGCCGTTCCTGCCTTGTTCACTATGCTGGCAGCTAGGCACCGGCACTCCCATGACCGGGATGTTCTGGGTAAAGTGGATATGAAAGTAAGTAACTGACAATAATTTATTTGCCCTGCAACATCTGGAGTTGTTTCTGCCTTGTGCCCTGTGCCCTTCTCAGCCACGACCTCGACAAGGATAAGCAGATAAATGAATGAATAAAACTGATTGGGATTCTCTAGTGGGTTCATACATTTGTATATAGCATAATATAAAAATTGGAAGTTTATTTTACATCTTTCTGTAAGATTATAAAAATGTCATTTTTATATCCGCACTTATCTGATTATAAAGTGCAATGTAAACACACTCTGTGTGTGTATTGGTACATAATGGGCATTGTTAAAATATCCTGACATTGTTTTGATATAATGGGGTTAATAAGAATAAACAATTTTTATATTAAAAAAAAAGTTTTATTTTACCTAACATAACCCTCCTAAAGGATTGAAGGGCAAACCTATTTAAAATATTTTGTAGTTTCTATCAATAACTGAACCTTCACATCAGGTTAAATATACTGCTCAGAAATTATATCACAATACTTTTTGTGAGCAGTGCAGTAGTAATACCAAGAATCTTTCATACCACAACTCAGCTGTACAATTGTAGTGTGGTATTGACCACTGTACAGTTCATTGTACTTCCTGGTATTCATGGTGAGCTGTTTTTTGCATGCTGTTGTGGATGGACAGAAGAGTGATGCCGGTGCCTCTGGCAGCCCTGCCGGAGGGGAGCACTTAGAGTGTTTTGCCCTGCACTCCCTTTGTAGGGCCAGCTGTTAGGTGTCTGTTTGGGACAGTCCAGATGTTTCATCATAAAGAAAAGGCACTTTAAATGGCTGTGAAAATCCTAACCAGCCCCTTCAGTGTGAACCATGAGATGTATGCTGGGGCATTAAGAGACGGGTAACGACATTGACCCCTTCCCTGTAATCATGCAGCTGGGTGCTTTAGGGGTTGGGGTAGGTCTGCCAGTCATTTTCAATATGACATTTTCAGGCAAAGAAACAGAAGACTGAAACTCCTAACCAGACCAATTTGGCTAGCTTTCCCTTGGGAACTTGAACTTGAACTTGGGCAATCACATACAGTCGTTGCAAAAGAATGTTTTACTACTTTCAAAATATTTTAAAGTCCATATAGTTAGACTATAGATGGCTTTATTATTATCTTTGCAAAATAATTAGATACAACGCTCCGGGATGATAAATACTTTTACAATTATGCCCCCATTAAATCTCATTACTTCCATAGGTACCTGCAGGGAAATATGCAGCTCTTCTCAAAGACATTATAGCAAGGGTTACTTTCAACTTATGCTACTAAAACGTGAACGTAAGACATTAGAAGAGCAATAAAGTACCCTGAATTTGGCAGTAATCCCCACAGCCATTATGCTGGGCACTTTAAAGAGTGAGCGAGGGGATTTCACGTGGTTTTAATCAAAGTAGCACCAACAAAGTGGATCACATCACCACAAAGAACAAGAGGCATCATAGTCAAAACACAGTTTTCAGCTTCAAAGTGAATGCTGAGTGCCTGCATACATAGCCCTGATGAGGCATCAGTGAGGGAACATGCAAGCAAATCATTGGCCTAATCAGTCCCTTAACATCCACAGACAATCTGCTAAGTGTTTATGTGGGTCTAGTCGTCAGCAAGAGATACAGAAGGATGAATAGGTCTATATGAAATAGGACAATTACCATTACCATTACATATGTAGTTTGATCAGTGGGTACCAGCGTCTACACTACTGACGGAGATTTCCACAAGAGGGCAACACTTATTGGGTAAATTGGGTTACTTAATATGTAGGTTTAAAAGTATATGTTGATTTTAATAATACTGCATTATATAGAAATATAGTGTAACTACTCACGAAAATTAGGGGGCATTTTAAATTAAACAGACGCAATAAGAAAAGCCTACATTTGAGCTTGTTTTTGTTAAACAAGCGCAAACAAGAAGTCTGAGAAAGTTGTTCTATATTGCAAATGAGATGTGAAAACAACTTTTATTTAATCGATGAAAATGCACTATATAAAAGGCCGAAACTGCTGGAGTATAATCGTTTCATGTGAGAAAGGGACTTGGTGGTGGAGGAATCATGGTTTAGGCTAACATCAGAACTGGTGGTCGTACCAAGCTCCACTTCCTCAAAAAATGGATCGCTGACTGCTGTCAGATACCGAGATGAGGTCCTTCACCCAGTACCCAGGCAACTTTTTTAGTAGAGAATAATGCAAGGTCTAAAGGACCTGAATCCCATTGAACATGCTGTTACTGGGACGATGTACCCAGTCCGAAGTCTGAAACCGTCCGATGCCTCCTAAAACACTTAATGAGCTGGAAGTTGCTGGAAGGGTGGCAGAGGATCCCACAAGAACTACTGGACAATCTGATCATGGCCACGCCCCATCGCTGTCAGTTTGTTTTGGAAGTCTTGGGTGACCATACATACAATAATGTGCATTATTTTTTTAACTGGAATGATGAGCCTTAGTATAGATCACAGGTTTTCTTTTTCAAATGCCACCTGCCTAGTAGCTGTTGGTATTATACAGACATTACTGCTACATTACTGCTACATTACACAATAATAATTCAAGATAAATGACTATTTATTCCACCGTAAAAGTGATTTGTCACTTGAATAAATCATGGGTTAAAATGGACTGAAATGCTACAGCTTTCCAAAGAAAGAATGTTATTCATTTTTAAACCATGTTTGTAGTTTATACTTTCACAACTTAATTTCCAAACAGTTTACGTTGGCAAAATTAAAATGTTCATTTACTCTGACCATGTAAAGACACCGCACTTGGCCTATATTTATTCCAGAAATCTACTAGTCAGATAAAACATTAGATGGCACCCTGTAGACAGGTACCAAGTGTCAGATGGAGGGGTGTAAAAAACGTTGTCACTGGACTCTGGGGCAATGGAAACGTTCTTTGGAGAATGAATCACACATCTGTATCTAGTCTGTTGGAGGAGTCTGGGTTTGGCAACTGCCAGGAGAACGTTAACTGTCTGATTGCATTGTGCCAACTCAGAACATTTTTGGGGGGAGGGAACATGAGGTATATGGGGTAGTTTTTCAGGTTCGGCCTAGACCCCTTAATTCCATTTGAAGGAAATTTTAATGCATCAGCAAACCATTTGTGGGCAATTTTATGGTTACCAGTTTGGGTGAGTTTAGTGTGAGATATCTGTACTGACCCATACAGAGCCCTAACCTCAACATCATCAAACACCTTATAATAAACCAGAACACAGATTGCGAGTCAGACCCTCTCAGCCAACACCAGTGTCTGATCTCGCCAAACCGGTTTGACAGATTTGTCACCGTACTAGTCCTTGAGAGGAGGATGAAGTAACATCCTTGTGAGATAAAGAATTAAGAATTATGCGCCACTCCAAATATGTCTGAAAAAAGGATGAGGCTCATATTTTGCCAGTTAAATTCATCATTATGAAGCAACACAAATAGGAAATACACCAACAATGTCCATTTATCTTCCAGGATATCAGTATGTAAGAAATTATAAATAGACAGACAGTATGGTTCACAGTCTGACGTGAATGGGTAGAGCTAACATTTTCATGAATAGACTGAGGTCATAAGAATGCATTATGTTGCATTATGAAGGCACTGGTTGTAAAGGACTGTTTCAGAGTAAACTGCAATGACTGAATAGGTCAGCACTGCGGCTGAGATAAGGACAAGACACTTAGTACTGTAATTCAGTCAGACAGCAAAAAGTCAAGCTTCCGCTTAGATATGACAACATGGGGCAGCTATTTTATATCCAACAATTATATCACCCGCAAAGGAAGTTACACCATCTAACGAATACACAATAAAACCATAACAAACAAAACACCCCACAGAAATAAAGTCATTTGCTGTTTGATAGGCCACACTTTTACGAAATCCTGTCAAGTTGCAATGTTACAATCATTATAGCACAAATGCAAAAAGACATTATCTAGCCTGGTCATGGGGTTTCTTTCAAGTATACTGCTCATAAAAAATATTATTTCACTATTTTTCTGAGCAGGGTATATTCCATCGCATGTCAGATGCACTTATGATGTTGCTGTATGGCAAAACTAAAGAAGCAACACATGGGAGACCAAACACATCTTTCACTGGCTACACTTTGTGCCTGTGGGAGACCGTGTAAATTTAATTCATTGCCGGAAATGTTTAATGCTAAATATACAATCTGTATCCAACTGTAACAGAAACACCTTAACACTCCAGTTCTACACTGAACAGAAGTGGTGGGAGTAAGTCCCAAGTTACTTTGGTAATATTCAAGAAACTGAAGTCAAGCAAGTCCTACGAAATTATGATGGTCTACCTTAATTTTCTACATTTAAATCAGTCAAAAGACAGTGGTCATAAGAAGAATTTGCATTTTCAACATTAACAAACACTATTACATTTCTTGTGGCTCGGTGGGTAGCAATCCCAGGGTGGAGTCTGCATGTCATCCCCGTGTCTGTGTGGGTTTAATCCAGGTACTCCGGTTTCCTCCCACAGTTCAAAGACATGCGTGTTGGGTTAATTGGTGTATCTAAGTGTATTGGTCTATCTTAGTGTGTGACTGTGTGCTTGACTACAGGTTATGTGTGTGTGTGTGTGTGTGTGTGTGTGTGTGTGTGTGCCCGTGTGCCCTGCAATGGCTTGGCGCCCTGTCCAGGGTTGTTCCTGCCCTTGCGCCTAGAGTTGCCGGGTGGGCACAAGCTAGCACACGACCCCATGTGGATTAAGCAGCAGATAATAGATGGATGGATGTTCCATTCTTTAACCCATTTTTTGAACTAATCATTGCAAACATTCATGGGCAAAATTAGGACATCCAGTAAAAACCTTAAAATATATTAAACATATTTAAACATATAAACCTTTGATGTCCATTTGAATAATATTGATAGGTGGAGGGAATTACATATTAAACACTAGATTTTTTTATCACAGTTATGTACTTTCCATGCTGACTTTGTTAAGAATGGTTCTCTTTTTACTAATTTACCTAACATCATAATCCTTGAATCCAAAATTTATTATTTCTGTAATCACGGCTTCCATGTTATGACCTTATTTGTCTGTTTGTCTCTGCTGGTTTGACGCATTCTGATAAGTTGCCAGGTTTTTGTAAATTGAACAGAAATCACCCAATCATGTTTCCAACTACTAATGAAAAAAAAAAACCCAACTACTCAATACCTAAAAATGCAATTAATAATAATAACAACAACAACAACAACAATAATAATAATAATAATAATAATAATAATAATAATAATAATAATAATAGAAAATCAAGAGTCATCTGTCTCAATTCTAAGAAAAACTCATGAATACCAGGTCGTAGTCAAGTTGAGGCTTTTATCAAGTTAGATAAGGAAGTTTCAAGTTTAAATTTAAATGAATTTGAAGTTTAAATTTGAGACTTGAGTCTGACTCAATAATAGCCAAATATATGACATCATTAGATAGCTGTATAATAGCCAAAAATAGATAATTTGAAAGAAGCTGACATTTGCAGCAAAGAAAATGACTAGTGAACACACAATGGATACAGTTCTACACACAGCTCGGTGTGGGCAATATGACAATAATTTACCACATTATGATACATTTTGCTATCGTTATAGACAAAATACTTTTCTTAGCATATGGATATCATTAATGTTTAAAGAAAGCTGTCCAGCTGCATGTTTTATTAAGAAAACTGTAATTAGTCGTGTTTAACTAGATTAAGTGCAACACATTTTGAAAAACAAAAAACACTTTACTAAGTATGGGGTAAGATTTATTACACTGCTCCCAAAAATGAGGGATATTTCAAAATGAATATGAAAAGGATTCCGCAAGAACTGCTGGATAATATATATATATATATCAGTGGTGATTGCTCTAAGACTGCAAGGGAAGCTCAGATTCCCCTAAAATGTAAAAAAAATAAGTGATCAAATATATACTGTTGTGTGTACATGTCATGTCAACTTTTGTTCAGAATCAGCTTCTTATCAGTGGTAACGACGCGGCTTTCCTCTCACTCATTCCCGCAGCTTCACA
>JAVSBV010000002.1:2130222-2144906 GCA_033117975.1 Parotocinclus spilosoma
AATTGGCATTGACTTGTGTATATATGTGTGACTGGAATTGAGATGAACTTGTGTATGGATATAACCTTGTGTGTGTCACTTACATGTGTATGCCCAGTATGACCCAGTAGTGGCAGCTTGGCTGGGGTGAGATTTAAGGTGAGACCTTCTGGTTCATAGTCCAGTACTTTAACCCCTAAGCCATCACTGTCCTTTAAATTGATGCACATTGTTTCCTTTTATATTTTATATATATTTTGCCAGATACACTTTGGGACCCATAAATCTAATTATCAATTATAAAATAAAATAAACAGTCTTATATTTTTCTTGCTTTTCTTCACGTTCTTCAAAGGTGTCTTTGATTTCAGTAGAAGTGCCGCCATGCTGGATCATTATTTACCTCCCTCTCCCCAGGAGAGAGAGAGCGTGATTTTTATCATGCGAATGCTTACACCTGCTCTTGGCCCAAATCCCGGTTACCTTTTGTTAGTTTTGGTTAACCAAGCCTGGGCCCCATGAAATTCCACTGCTGTGTCTCTCAATGGTGTTTCATGGGTGGTCACCAAAAGTCCTCTGACAGATAGCGTTCGGCTGCAACAATGCCACGCTGGGGCCAGGGCAGGGGCCGGGCAATCCACTGGCGCTCTGTTCTGTACTGTGTGTGCTTTGTGGCAGCGGAGCAGCTCTGAAATCAGCCAGCTTGGCAGAGAATGAGAGGGTGGTGTTGGAAGCGGCAGCTGGTCTCCGCTCTGTGCAGCAGCAGGTGAACACGGGGCCTGATGGCGGCACCTTCAGAGCAGTGACAGATAAAACGGAGCTCTTCCCTAAAGGCCTGCAATCACTGCCTTGTTCCTGTGTGACCTGTCTTTATGGGTTTGTGTGTGATGGTTGTGCTGTCAGAGCCATAAACAGTCAAACATGTATCATGGCATCCCGTGTGCCCCTTTAAATGGTACGACTTGTGGAAGTCATTGTTTTACTGACGGGAACGTTGTGTGAATTGTACATGCCGCAGAAGGGTCTAAGCATAAATCATTACTTTGTATGAGTCTGACTAATGCACAATACAGCAGTGAAGAACGTGAACATGAGGAGGGGTGCTGGAGAACGGAGGCTAAAAGAAGGCTTGAGGAGCAATGTTTCTTTGGTTTCCTTTTAGCTGGCGGAGCCGAGTGGCTGGGGCCATCGAGAGGGAACGAAGCCGAGCAAATGAAGGAGGACGCTGGAAGGTTTCAGAAAATGTTCAGGAATTTCAGGAGCAGGTGGCGAGTGGTGACATGAAAGGAGGACGTGACAAATGCAACCGGCGGGCACTCCAGAAAAAAAAGGCCCCTGGCTGAATGGTGGCATAGTATCTCCCTTTTTTTGCCTCAGTGCTTCGTACCCCCCGCCCTCGTGCGCACACACACAGACGCACAAACTCCAATCTCAGTATTGAGCCGCTCGCTTGCTTGTATAGTTCATGATGTGGATGATAAATGCGCAATTCCTATTCACAGAGCAGACCATTCACTGCTGCTTCATTCGGCAGAAGTGCCACAGACCGAGATTGTTCTGCCCATGCTTATTACCGACTCTGCTTATTAAGAGATGTATAAAGACTGTTGTCTTTGGAATAACAGTGTAATATTTAAAGATTCCCATAGTCAAAGGAACAGATGTTGGCATCCAGACCTGTATAGGACAAAGTACACCATTTACATGTCCGCGATTGGCTCTAACAATAAAACCACTGACAGGTGAAGTGAATAACATTGACAGTGTGATAGTCTGGGTAACCTTAGGCCCTTCCATTTTGGTGGATGTTTCCTTGACACGTATCACCTGCCTAAACATTGTTGGAGACCAGGGCATCATCAGGCTTACTTTACTGTAAAATGTTGCTGTCCCACTAAAATTAACGAAGTAAAAATCACTTTAAATCCTGGATGGCTGTGCAGAGGTACAGGACGTGCATTGCAAATTCACCAAAGGCACTACGTTTCCCATAACGCCCAAGCATATTTGCAAAAGCTTGAAAGCTTTCAGTCTCACAGTTCCTTTTGGGTTTTTTCATGAAGTATTGGACATACAGAAATATTTTAAAGAAAGTCAGGCTGCGGGCAAGCTAATGACAGCTCGTTTATTACAAATAATCAAAATCCTTGTTAATTTCACTTCATTTCTCATCCATGACAAAGTAACTCCCACTTGTGTTAAAACACTTAATCTGTTTATTGTTTAATAGGCTTTTTTTTTCTAAGCGACTGATTGGAAAGCTCTAATTTTTCTGTTGGAGACCATTTACACCCCTTAACGGCAACAGTATTAACTAATCGCCTTCGCCTCTTTCACCCAGCCACACTCCAATAATTGTTCAGAAATATGAAACAGTGTGTGGCCTTGGCCTCCCAATCCAACCAAGCATCTATGGGATGTACTGGACAAAGAAGCTTCACCAAAAGTACATGGAACACACTGTAGAAGGGAACACTGGCAATAAGTGGCTATGTTGGGGTATGTTCTTGTCAAAATTATGTAGGTGCCTGGTAAATGATGCAATTTAAAATTCCACTCAATAAAAGAAGTATTCTGAAAATATACAAGAGACCCAACTGATATAGGGTTATATAACCCAATGTTACATTAATGTAAACACGATCTTGCAAACACATCGACTGATGAAATTACTTTTTTATTCATGGATGTGACCTATATAATCAGGGATCTACAGGAAGCACTCGACTACCCGTAAATGTGCTGATGCACTGGGGTCAAAATCTCGTCTTGCACAAACACTCAAACAAATATTCCATTCGCATTTCTTTAAAATAAAAAAGGCTCAAGCACTGACAACACTGAAGAAACCCTGTTGATAATGCTTAATATTACATCTCAGCCCTAAAAGTGACCTAATCTGCTAATCTACTCAAAATATAAATTGTGTTCGTGGTCCATCATGAAGTCATTGCATTGCATATTATAAGAAGGAAGTGTTCACTTATTCACTTACTATTACTAGAATTTGCACAGTGATTTACCGACCGACCAGTCTGTAGACGTTGCTGGTCACACCATTGCAGTGGCTAGGTGGGCAGGGCATTGTGCCTTCAAATTGATCCCAATTTAGGGTGACCAAACGACTTAACCAGCATTGGTTTTTTTGGGACTGTGGGACGAAACCAGAGTACACGGAGTAAACCCACACAGACTTTCCACCCTGCCAGTGAGGGCGCTCTACCATGAGATTGAACCCAGTACCTTCTTGCTGTAAAGCAGCCGTGCTACCCACCGAGTCACCGTGTTGCGCGACTATTCAGTACCTAACAGATTTTACACATACTTTGCCACCGGGTTTTCTAATACAAAAGGCTCTTCACTCAAAGTTTGTAAATCTCACCAGTCCTCCATAGCATTTGCTGTAAAAAAAAGACAGAAAGGTCTGTAAGAAAATGAGTGCTCATGCCTAATAAACCACATCACTGAAGATGTGTGCTTTGTTGTCATGGCTTTGACTGAAGCCAAATTTATAGCCGCCAGGCTGGAACCTGGATCACCTTTCAAGCTCGTTCTGTGGAAGATCCAGGTTCAGAGTCACCCTTTGCTCTACCTTTGCTGAAGTGTGAGAACCCGTCATGCTCCCTCCACCGAAACCGCAAACACAAGGACGCCAAGAGCCAAAGACACAGTATTATTACAGACCTCAGTCAATGATGAGTGTGTGTGAAATAATTGGAGTTCCAAGTGTTTGACCAACCTGTTCAAGACTAACGAGGATATTGTATAAGCAGTTGTGCACTAGACAGATGCTGTTATATTCAGTGAATAGGTTATAACCCATAAATTAATTGGAATAATTTTATATAGTTTTTCAACACTAAATCTGTCAGCACACATATTCAGTGTGAGGAATGTTTAGAATTTTCAGAAGTAGAAATATTTTAGTGTGAAACATGGAAGTGTGTTTTTAAGTCAAATATGGATTTCTTGTGGAAAATAAGGCATAGATGAGATATGGAGTCACACAGCAATTGAAAAAATATAAGATATAGGACTTTAATGATGCTGAGACCAGGGACAGCTAACTTATGCATTTTTTTTCTTTTCATTTTGTTATATTTTACATTATAATCCCTAAACTTGCAAGTGTATCACAGCACAGTACACTGTCTTTTACAATTAATTATATTAAATAACTGTACGTGTAATGTCCTGGGGATAGAAATGGCACCCATTTGGTGGCTCTTTTATTATGGAAACGTGCCAGGTAAAAGCCAAGTAAGAATGTAAACAAGCATTTTATGATCATCTGGACCTTGCACGGAGTACAAAATGCTGCATATGTTTAAAACATGATGTCCCACTATCACTGTTCTGAGTAACAAAAGTGTAAAATAGTGTAACATCTGTTCTGAATTTCTCTGAATGTTTTCAAATTCTCATAGATTCCATACACTGTCTTCAAAGCAGTTGTAGACACCAAGATGGTCATGGTGAACAATTACTTTTCCACTGCACAAGTTAATTAGGTATAAAAATAAATGAGTGAATAAATGTACTTTTACCATTTGCACCTTAAATAATAGGTGCAATTTGGTATAACTGTATAGGAAAAAAAGAGCAAGATTTTAGAGGTTTACTCAGAAACTGGACTACTGTATCTAGTATCATGAATAACAATGACCAAAGATAGATAGAAGTCGGTAGATCTTGTAGTACAGATATGAGCTATGTTTTGTAGGCATCTGCTAGACCTTCATTAGTTGACATTTTCATTTTTGGGTTGCAAGGCTATTTTGAGGCAGTGATATTCCATGTGTTTAAAACTGTTAGTAAATCTACATATAATATCATTCGATGACCTCACAACCCACAACATATCTGATCAAGAGTATACTGCTCACACACATTAGGGGATATTTAAAAATGAATCTTCCATAATGAAATATCCCATAATTTATTATTAGTAGTGCAGTTCTCCATTGACAGTAATTGTACTTATAATTTGTATCTCCATAGTAGGTGTAGATATAGGGTATTTGCTTTTCTAAGCATTAACGTCATTAGGAGATGCCCTTGCCCAAAGCAATTTTGCGTTAAGGCCTTGCTCAAGGACCCAACAGTGGCAGCTTAGCAGCTGAGCTCAACAGAGGTGGGATTTAAAACCTAGAGCTTCTGGTCCATAGTCCAGTTAGTCTAATACTAATCCATGTAATTGTTGAACTGATGCGAACTGAATTGCATTATACTTTGCTCTATATAATGGTTGTTTCAACAAACAAATAACTCATATCACTGTCTGTTTATGACCATATAATCTACGCCAAACATTTACCATGGAAGAATAACACAACGATTAAATGCACGACCGTTGTTACAAACGACAAAAGCAGACAAGTTCATTGGTTTTTAAAGCTCAACTTTAATTCTAGTTAACATCATGTCTACGATGGGTCTCCGAATAAAGATTGTGCATTTTGGACCAACATCTGTTTTTTTTTTTTTAAACTGAAACCAAACAGACATGAAGTGACATTTTATTCCAGGTCATCAGCACATCTACTAGAATGTCCTCAGTTGACCTTTGACCATTTGTAATGAACACCATTCAATATGAAAAGACTAAGAGCAACTGCCCTCATTTACAACAGAATTGAGACACAAAGCCAGGCTTTTTAGGGTGTGGGGATGGGAGGATGAAATGACTTCTTCATCCTCTGAGTCAATATCTCCCTTTGCACATTCAATAGAAAAGCTTGGGGTAAAGCCTCCACACCGTCTTGTCTCTTCCTTTTGATTTTCTTTGCTTATACGCATGACAACAGCCCTGGCGTGCGAGTCACACACCTCCATTAACTTGTTTTGTCTTGAGGTAACAAACATTCCTGACACCATACAGAGCATATTTTGCGTTTTATCCCCCTGGGTCCTGGCCAGTAGCTTAACTTATAGCTCAAAGCTACACTGCTTTATATTAAATTACTATCTCCAGTCACAATGCAGGACATATAGCAGCACCATGTCTATGGTTAAAACAGTGGGCGGGGGGTAAAGGACCAGCTCTGGTTTATTTCTTGCTGGGAAACCAACACACATAGCAGTAACACGACAGCAACTTTGAGTGGTGCACAAATTGTCAAACTGGTGAGATATGAAGAAGGAAAGAACGGCCGGTGATTGTTATCTACTTGCCATTTATTGTGATAATGACACATGTGATGGAAACATGCCAAGCTTCCTGTGTTGAGAACAAGACCTCCAGCTTCTGATACATTAGCATGGGAGCTGTGTTAAATTACTACAACACGATGGCTTTGCAAATTCACAAACTCATATCTGCTTTCAATTTGAACAAAAGCTTTATAAATACATTTAGTTCAGACCACAAGAGGCCTAAAAAGGAGGGGCATATAGTCTCTTTCATTGAAACAGATTACAACTCAAATGAGTTATATTATCAAGCTGCACCAATTTCATTTAATGTGCTCTCTACTTATATCAGGACCCAGAAGGAGAAAGTGTAATGCGTGTCCGTTAGCAGGACCAGCAGGCATTATATATCCAAATAAAATAAAAGACAGAACTGAAGAAAACAAAAACAAAATCATTGTGAAATCATGAGTGGTTGAGGTATTGTGGGTAAGACAGGAAATTTTCTATTTTTTTCTTATTTTTTTTCCTCTTTTTTTGGAATAGCGCAGAAAATCACATTAATAAAAACTGATCACATAAAAAAAAAAACTACCAAAAGAAACAGATGTCAATATCATAATTTTCTATGAGAAAATTCAAACCTATGGCAGTATATTGACATTATACATAGACAAAACCAAAAAATAGCAGCAAAACAAGACAAGAGAACAAAGCATGTCTTTTTGTTTGTTTTTTTTCTTTTCATTTGAAAGTTTCATACTTGCAGGAAATCCCACCATAGCAGCTAAATACGAGGAGTGTGTGCTCCCATGTTCTCTTCTTTTCTCATTGTACAAACACCTTAGTTACTTTCTGATGTCCAGGCGTCATCCCTGTTCCACGTCTCCCTCTGCCACCTCTAACATCCCTCTTTATCCTCTTGTCCCCTTCACCGACAGCTGAGAGAAAACAAATATCTTGGGGTTTGTGCAAAAATCTTCTAGGGGCCACAGCACCTTGTTTTTACAATCTTTTCTCCATTCAGATTCTGAACTACGGTGTTTCTCTGGCCCTCCTACTGAGCTTTCAGAAATGGTCTTTTTCACACCAGGTAGCAAACGCTTAAGAACATGGGCATCCTGATTTCGCTCTCCATACTGGCCTTATACGAGGGGAACAAAATAAATAGTTCTCAATCTTTGTCATAGCTCTTTTAGTGTTTTTAACGCAGCGCATAAATGCACTTGAAGCTATATGGATGCATGTAGCTGAACGGTGGCAGACTTGCGTGGGCCGCTCTCGTCGAGATTGCACCATAACGTTCTCCAGCATCTGTCCGTCTCAGGCAGTAGGATTTGCGGTGGCTGCTGTACTGCTCCTCTGCTAGTCTGAGAATAAGTTTCTTCTCCATCTCTCTCTAACCTATAACACCATAAAGAGACCTGCTCCATGCTGCAGACAGGAAACATGCCTGTCATTATCTCCTACTCCATTCCATATTTTTTTTTTTTCAGTTTTGTTTTACAAATGTCGATTTTTTTCATAAGTCAGCCTTACAAGACGGACTGAAAGTGCTTTTTTTTAAATGGAATGGTTGTAGATTATTATACATACATCTAAAGAGAAAGTAGACTGTGGATTGCACTGCGAGTGTAACAAAGGAAGCGGGTACGAGAAGCTTATTTTTGCCAGTGATGGCATTGGCAGTGAGGACAATCAAACAAATGAACAAACAAAAAAAAAATGTGAGGGGGGAGAAGAATGTCAATGGTTCTGTCTGGTGTTAAGTTAAAGCCTCAGCTTTGGCAATCCACAGGCCTCTAAATCATAACATAGTATAACACATGCTTAACAAAATATACTAGGGTTACACAAGCCAATTTGAAAGAGAAGAGAAACATGTTAGGGATTTTAGAAGTCTAGACAATAGAATAAAGTGACTAAACGCATAAGCAAGCGGGAATAGATACACATGCCTAGACTGAAAAAAAAAAAAAGGCTGGGGTGACTGTTAGCACGTGTGACATTATACTAGCTAAAAGAAAGAGTAAAAAAAAAAAAGAGAAAACAACGCTCTTCTCTTTCAAATATTGGTTACTGATACACTTGAAATAAAATTATCAACCTATCAGCTTGTCTGTTTATCGGACAAGTCGAAGCTACGCGTGGACACTGCGTAGCTGTTACAATTGAAAAAATCCTAGATTACCTATACAACTTTTGCGTCTATTTTGACTCAACGTACATAAAGAAGGAGAGAGAACTAAGCAACGTGGAAGGCCATGCTTTTTATCCTTCCCTTGTCCTCTTCTGGTGGTCCTGGACTAGAACAGCCCAATCATGAAGGCCACAGGGGGTGCCACAGAGGGGTCAACAGTGAGGGCACTCTGAGGAGCTGATTAGGATTGGTTGAGGAGTCGGCAGGGGTTCCAACCACGTGCCCTCTAGTCCCATGAAGCCTCTGGTGAAAGCCCATTACCCGAAACAAATAGACTCTACGGACGAGGAGCAGCACCCTCAGATGTTAATGTCCCTGACGTCTGTCGGAGTGCATGAGAGGTCTACGTCCTCCTCCACTCGCTTGCTCTCCGTCGAGATGCTTTGCTGCTGTGCCTGCCTCAGACTCAACTCCAGCAGAGACTCGATCTGCTCCTGACACGACCGAAGACAGTCCTGAGAACAGAAACCCGATTTTTAGATGGAAGTCCAAGCAACTTGTAGCACCACCCTGGAAATGCAACGCTGGAGAGCAGGACTTACCGGGTCGCTCTTGATGACTTGTGACAGGAAGTTGGTGAGGTTTTGAGAGGAAAGAGCGCTGTCGCCACCCTTCAAGTAGAGTCCCTGCACAGCTGCCGCCACGCTGCCCGCTGCGATCATGGAGGGAGGGCTGGCGATGAAGTTGACGTCTGCAAATCAAAAAACTACATCAAGCAACGGTTTGCAACCTACAGCCTTGAGTCTTAAGAACAAAATGAATACAGCTGTATCAATAGAGCGAAGTAAAAAAAGAGAAATCTTACAAATGGACCATGTGAATGTGAGGGGTTATAATGAACTATGGCATGACCAAACTATAATGAGGTCAGCTGTGGCAGGAGGCTGTTCATGATATGTTGAGGGAGTCCAACCACTGAAAGGGTTTACAAGGGCTCAAAGACTGTGCTGTAGGTCTTGCTCCTGTACCCCAACCCCTCACTGCTTTAGTGCAACCCCCTCATTGAAACTCTCCAATAAATCAAAGCCCTTCCAGACTCCCTCAGACATAACGTTCTTCCAACACACCTCACAGATTTCCATATTTAAGTTCCATCAGCTCGAAAATTGCCCACTTGCCTAGAAAACGACTTCCTCCCCACACAGAGTGGCTGAAACGTGAGTGCTTGCTCCTTGCTAACTCGTCTTCCCACACTGCTTGCATGAGAGGGGAGATCATTATAAATCAAAGTAGGGACTTTTCCCCTCTCTCTCCCTTGTTCGCTCGCTCACTCACTCAATCACTCTCTCACTATGGGTTCTGCCCACACAGTGAGTGCGGCAGTACAGCGCAACAGCCCCTCCCAAAGGTAGCAGTCTACCATTGCCGGTTTAGTGAGGAGAGGGCAACTGTTAAGACAATTTGAACATAAAGGCACAGGAGCTGTCACCTAAATCTATTCATGACCGCAGCCAGTCCCCTTCCTTGCTACCCACCCAAGCACAAGCTTCCTGGCCGCCATCCCAGGCCACTTTCCAAAAGAAATGGGAGTCATAAACATAAAAAGGGCTAAAGCGCAGATACCCCGCCATGTCAAAGACGGAACAAAGGACGAATAAAAGAGGTGAAGCTATGGGATCCTTCCTAAAGCACTAAAGGCTACTTCAGATGGACGATAAACTGACCACGAGCTGACTGCCATGGGTTACATAACAATCGAGACTGACGGGCCCCACATGTCACAAACCAAAAAAGGATATTTTAGGAGAAGAATTTAATGCATATTAGGACACAAACAAGAGAGCCAACAAATGTCGCCATGCTGTACGTCCCGCACTAGTTGCAGTTAAGCATTAGAGACCTTCCTCTTTTTAGTGTCAAATTAGATGTGTTAACACAGCATGCATTAGGAGGCCGTTGCTGTGAGGCACTTGGGCCTCTGCAGAGGGACAGTGCAGACACAGCAATCGCCACAAAAGGAAACAAACTTCCTCTCACTCGCAGACACTCACATCAGTTTATAATACCTCTGCACAAGGAATTAGAGCAGTCTGTTCCATCCCAATAAAAAGCCTTTCTGATTTCAGATCGAAACAGGCATGTTTCAAGACACGCAGCTTCGTTCTGTGCGCACGTTTCGCAACAAAAGACAACCTGGCATGTTGGTTCAGCATAGATAATTAGCATTAGTCTCAGGCATTAAAACCAGCTCAAAACTCTTCAGATCAAAGCGAAAGCAAGGTGCTTCAGACATACCTGTTGCACAGAGGGCCACAAATGTCTGGGCATGTTTGCGCAGAATCTGTTTGGTGCTCTGGTGGATTGGAAGTTTGGTGAGGAAATGTTCGATGAAGTCATGTGGCGTCACCGACGCTAAATCCCACTTCAGCTTATTTAGTACAAGCAGCTCCATTTGCTGTGGGATGACAGTGCAGAAATTGGTATTAAGACACTTTTAAAAAAAGGTTTTTCAGAACCATTTCGTTGTTCACTGCGTATTCCACCTTGTAACCTCTAGGTGGTGTACTGGCTCAGTGGAATGTAGGAGTTAAGCTACTCTATTATAGAGCAATTTTCAGCCTGCAATTGAAGGGATGACTTGTGGTTGAAAAACATCGAATTGTGCCTATGTGGATTTCATAACTTGTGCAACTAATGGCAGTTCGTTTTTCAATTAACTGTTCTAATTAGAGAAAAACCAAAGCCAATCTGCAATAAACAGGTAATTACCAATAACTCGCAGGGGCGGATGGAGTTATCCGTGTATATACAAAGCTTCTCTGCTGTTAATGGCACGGTTTCCTTCATTTTGGAGGCCAAAAACATGCATGCGGCTCCCAGCAGTTGCAGTCGAGTCTTTTTAGTGTGTTCCACAGATAGAAATCTGTCCAGATAGTTCATGGCCAAAGGAAACACCTCCTCTTCACACTTCTGTTCTTCACAAACCTGGAAAGACATATGAATGAGCATACAAGTCTAAATGAGCAGATGTTTTATTTGCAGACAAATAAAGTACATCAACAGCAAACTGCTTAATTAGACTCATTTGGCCCCAAACTTTAAAAAGTCTACTTCTTGCTTTCTTGTTGCTTTCTCGTGCCGGTTCATGAGCAGTATACTTGGACTGGGGAAAGCTTTGCAATGTCAATTATTAAATAAAATACAGTTTTTAAAAATAATTAAATCGATAAACCCATTAAAAATATAAATCGTCAGTATACTACATGCTGCAGTTAGCACTAGATGCTAGTGGTCGTTGCTTCCTAATACACAAAGGTGGCGTCCGGCGTGAGGCTTGCGGAACCAATTTCTAGTTCGTCATCTTTTCAAAAAATATTTAAAAATACAAGAAAATTGTTTCAGCGCTTATAAACAACAAGGAAATGTTCTCCCAAGTGTATTCTATCGATTCCAACTTAAACGTGTTGAATTTTGAACTGAAAAGCAATTGAAATTAATTTAATTTCACGTGGAGTCCTGGCGGATGCAGAGCATGCGACATTTGCACTTCGAACACGTTTCAAAAATTAATATAAATTATTCTAGCGGACCAAATCGCACAAAAAGCACATGTAAATCCGAAATACGATGTGAGGTACGTAATCCGAATATTTGAATCAAGTTTCTGTGATCGGAAACCAATAAAATTTCTTATTTCTACGGTCCGACCTTCAGGGACGTTGTGCATGAGGCATTGCAAACTGAAACAAAAGTTTGAAGGCATAAATATATCTAATTGTTCAAGTAACCCATGCCAAATTATAGATATGAGTTAAAGCTCTCAGAATAAGTATATATTTAAGAGAAATGTCAATTTTGGGGTTATTTTGGAATTTTTAAGATATTAAACCAACTTCTTCGCACGGTAGCAAAGATGGCGCATAATAGGCTACTGGCACGAGTGGGATTGCATACGTGTACATTGAAATTAAATATAAATAAATTCGTATAAAATGCATTGAAGCTGACATTGGTTTCAAACGAAACGAACCATGCACGGTCCAACAAAATCTACCCAATTCTGAGATGTTCAGGAGCAAGCGACAGCAAGATCTCGAGGCTTGGGAAATAATGCATTAGCTCCTTATGCAGATATCATCAAAAATAGACCAGGCTTTTAGTAATAACTGCAGTATTAAAGTGTAAAAGGCACAGGTGTTAAAAGAAGAACATTAAAGTTCATTTTCATGACTAATAGGCCAGGGGCTGATCAGGTCCAAAGAGCATGAGGGACAAACATCTTGAGACAAAGTTGTGTAATGTGAACAATAAAAAAAAAAAAAAAAGCTAGACAGATTACAAACCTCTAGCATCCATGTGGCGACGATTTTCCTCATTTTGGGAACGATTTCTTTTTGCATGCACTTTAAATAATTGGGCGACGGGAGATAATTTTCCTCCGCTTTCAGCATTGTGTGCAAAACTCGGTCATTCAACAAGTTGGTATCGTGGTAAGCTCTTCTTATGGTATCCACCTCGCAGCAGAACAACTGGTGCTCCATGGCTTCGGTGCTGCTTACGGACTTTGGCACGGAGGAAGAAAAGTTGAGGAAAAGAGAAAAAAGGCTTGTTTTGTCGGCAGGGACGGAGCTTTTTCGCCGATGCCGCTCGTGCTGCGTGCAGGTCTCTGAACAACTGTGCCGCCGCCGCTCCGTCTGACAAAACTCCCTTTCGGAACGATGTAGCCTTGTGACGTGCATGTTGTTAGGGGGAAGATCAAAGCAACATCAGCGGCTTGTGTGAGAGTGAGCGAGAGGGAGTGTGTATAAAAGAGAGAGAGAGAGAGAGAGAGAGCGAGGGGGGTTGTCTGCTTGAGCACAGAGATAATTCTTAAATGACTTTTTGCGGCCCTTCCTATTGCCGCCAGTGTGGAAATGGGAGGTCCTTTTACCCCGGGTGGCGAACGGGGGTGAAATCAGGGGGTAGGCATTAGAGGAGGAGCGAGGGGATTTTTCTGAACAGGGGGTAGAAAGGCTGTTTAGTGGGTGTCAAATGAGTATGCCATGGTTCTTACCATGTGCACTAGTAAGTCACAGGTAGGGGGCGGTATAAGAGCCAAAATCTCTCATAATTGTCCAGTCTCATTAAGAGCGCTCAGCAACTCACAAGACACTGCTTGAGTGGTGGAATCTCTCATTAGCCCTGTCCACAAAGTAAGTTGCAGTTCAAGAGAATGGCTTAAACAGCACAAAATGCTGCTGACCAACAAAAGTTGTGGCTTTCCTGAAAGGCATTGGTGAATTTGGAGTCCAAAATGCACCCAATCGTGGGACTGTGGTGGTCTGCCAGTAAGGGTGCTGGACTGTACAGGTTTCTGATCCCACCTCTGCCAAGCTGTTCCCGTTGACAATGATCTTCACTAAAAATTGCTTGGATTGTGGGGTTGGATCCGTTTTAAGTTGCTCTGGATAAGGGCGTAAGTGCAGCAAAATGCAATGTAAGTTTGACAGCAATAAAAGTTTGGTTACGCCAGTTAAAATGGATAATTACTTTATTTCAAACAAAATGACACCAATGGATTTCTAGCTCAATTTAGCTTGGACATGAAAAGTTTTCGTGTCGGTTTCGCCTCCGTTCAACACCAAGGAAGAGGAGGAAGCAGAAATGAGTCTAAACCAATGAGGGGAAAGTTCAGTTGTCAGGCAGAACTGCACCACAAGTTTTTCATTTGCCGTCTCATTCCTCTCAATGTGTGAGACAAAACCTGAGAAAACCAAACATCACATTAAAAAAAAAAAAAAAAAAAAATCACACTTGATTGTTTCGGCTGTTGCAGCACTTTGATCTGATGACCACATCGAGCTGTTAAAAACAATACAGTAGTTTAAGTTTTGTTTGAATAGTTTAAACCCGTCTCAATCTTTTCCTTCCAAACGTTTTATGGCATGACAAGGTTTTATGTGGCTACAAACCGTTTTGCTTCGGTTTGCTTTAGTAAAAGTTCTTCCTGGTGTTAAAATCGTTTTGCTCATATAGGGGCGCTCTCTCTTTAAATACCTCGCTGCTGTCGCTTTAGGATGAATTGGAGTCTTTCAAATTCCTCACATTCCTGTCGCGACGCTTAGAAATACCGTATAACACGTAGTATATAGGGTGTGGAAACTTGAGGAATATCTTTGTCTAGCTATACACGGTCCAGAAAATAGAAAATATTGACAAAGCAGTTGGCATTTTAAACATTCTCTGTTCAGTAAAAGTAGCTGAATGAATTTATTTAAAATATGGATGTGATTTATTTGTCTTGCTCTTCCTCCAAACTTCATAAACAGTAAAATAGACTGAAACATGAGATCATACTAGTGTGTAATGTGGGTTAAGTAAATAAAATAAATTTAAAAACAGTGAGGAAAAGTAAATGAACCAGCTTTACGGTTTGGACTGATATGGAGCATTG
>JAVSBV010000002.1:2145006-2167929 GCA_033117975.1 Parotocinclus spilosoma
ATGAGTTTATATATATATATATATATATAGTTATATATATAGTATATATATATATATATATATATATATATATATATAAACTCAATGTTTTACTAAAAGCCTCCCAGTTAACAGCACCTCTTACCAAGGTACATTGCTACCTCCCTGTAACTTAATGATATGCAAATATGTAAGAGCGCTGTTTAGGCATATTGCCCATAGCTCATTTTGCCTCTATAGAATATTTACATAATTGGAAATTATTTTAGAATATCAATAGGATGCACATTTAAAGGAGGTTTGCATAAAACTGTTGTTGGCTGGACTCTAAGCTGTGAAAAATTAGTATCAACTAGGCCCCTACAGGCAGGGTCTCAAGGGAAAAGGGGCACCTTCCACCCGACTCTACCATTCACTGCACCATTCCATTGCATATACCCTGAAGCCATTCAGAGCCACATTGTAAGATGTTTAGACCAGTCACAGTACATGAATTGTTTCTTCAGAAAAGATAGATTATAATATGTCAAGATATGTCGGTGGGTAGCAATGCTGCCTCACAGGAAGAAGCTCCTGGGTTCGATCCCAGGGTGGAGCAGCCTGAGTCCGTTCTGAGTGGAGTCTGCATGTCCTCCCCATGTCTCTGTGGATTTACTCTGGTTATTCCGGATTTCTCCCACAGTCCAAAGACGTGTTAGGTTAATTTAATTGATTACTCTGAATTGGCATTGACTTGAGCATAAACTCTAATTACCTGTTGAATGTTGGAATAATGTTTTTGTGTCTACGACCGAAAATCAGTGTAAAATACACTGCTCACAAAAATTAGATATTTCATTATGGGATATTTCATTTTGAAGTTTTTTCCACTTCCAATCAACAGAGAAATCAATCAACATCAAAAGAAGTGAAGAAGTCTGAAGAACAATGTCACAGAGGGGTAAAAGGGTGTAAGACATCTAAAGGAAATATTTCAAAGGAAAACAATCTTTGGAAGACCAAACCTCAATCCCATTGAAAATGTGAGGTATTTGGAACTCTATCTGAATTGGAGAAGCACTCATTGGACTGAGCAAGAACCGATAGAAACTAATCTCAAGATAGATTTGCTTAACATTCATAAATCACCAATCTTAAAATTGTTGTTTGTTGTAAAATGTTGTGTAATATTTACTTTCTAAACTTCTAAGAAGTTTAAGATTTACTCAGAGCCATAGTGAACATATCTCAGTGCTTGTATTGTTAGGTTCCTCTTGGACTTGTTTGAGTTTGAAATTGGTGACATTAAAGGGGTGAGATGATTTGTCATCCCCAGTGCCAAGTACGTTTGCCAAAATATGGATCACTATTCTGCATGCCATTGATGTGTTGTGATTTTGACCTAATTTGTCAAACCTGTAAGTGACAAAGTGTGGCAATGCAAGTTATGTAAATTGTGTAGGAGCATACAACATTGCAGGTTGCATCTAATTTTTCATATAGCAGGAAATATAATCATTCTCTAATGTTAAATATTTGACTAAATATTTGTTAAATATATTTCTATCACTCAAATGTACTTAATAGTTCCTTGGAATTAGACTCTTCACTACAAAGTCTCCACCAAATATGCCTCAGGAACCAAACAACTGGAAAACACATCAATGGTCTTTTACTAATACAATAAAGCAGGTCCAATAAAGTGCTATTTCCTCTACGATCGTTTCAACGTTACTACCTTTTCCTTTCATCGATTTCCCGTGTGAGGGGTGTGGGGGATCTGGGGATCTTTAAATCTTCTCCTAAGTCTGTTGGGTTCACTACATTTTAAACAGAAGAATATTTAATGTTGTGCTGCTGCAATAATTACTCCATGCCATTCTGATCAATCACACAAGCGTACTTTAAGCGTGAACCTGCCCTTTACTGGAATAAGGTTCCTGTATCGCATTTTCTTAAAGTGGCTAATTTGATATGGCAGCATATTTACTAGTAATGAGAGATGTGGATAGAAACACGGCACTATTACACACTACGAACATAATGTCACACTCCTGCTTCAACTCAGCGGAGGCTGTCTGGCGACATCTCTGTCTCTCACTCTGGAGGTGGTCCCACAATCTTCTTTCCATATGCTTAGCCCATGATTCCGACCTCTAAAAGACATCCATGTGCAGCGGTTCATCCATTAAAATCCCCCAAAGCACACAACTAATATTCCAGCTGTCTCTGACTTCGCCATCTTCCAAAATGCTTATTTTGTAGTAGAGTTATTCAAGGAAAACTTGATGGTCATTTGTATAAAGCAGCAATGCCTTCTAACCTAGCTTATTAAAATTGGCCCTCAACAAAACAAACAAATAACTGTCCTAAATGTCGGAGCCAGTTTATTCCAGGTTCTCAGTTTGGAAAGGAAATTATTCTAGATGGATTTTTTTCTGTTCTAAAAGCTGACCTTTTTCATTAAAGTCCTTTATCCTGATACAGTCCAGACAAAACTCCACCAAGATGCTGAAGAGAAATTCTAATTCAGACCTCCATAGCACAAACCCTCTAAGGTTTACTCAGCCAAGGGCCCTATTCTGAAGTTTAAAGATCTGCGGTTAGTAATTTGGTGTTTTACTCTCGGAATGTAAAGAACAGCTGCTTTGTTAATGTATGTGGACTTTGCGGTTTTGTCATTACAGCTGCAATTACATCATTTTCGACTTACAGTAAAGATCATTTAAAAAAACATTTCTGGTTCCATTTAAAAGCCAAATTAGAACGTGTACTATTCTGAAGGAATATTTGTATTATTTTGTCTCAGCACGTGACTTTATTACCTCCTCATAAACATAGGCAATTTATTCCCCATCTAAAAGTTCAAATCACCGTGAAATTATTTCATTCTGTTCACTTTGACGAAAACAAAGGCGTCTTGCCTCGCACAGTGTTTGCTCAAGAAAGATGATATTAGCTTGTTTTTTCTTTTTGCCTCTCACTTTTCCACCAGCATGTTATTAATGAGGTTTCTCAGCTACTTGCCTTTGAATGCAACAAGCTGAAATGAAAGGTATTCATTAAAATGCCATTCCACAGATGGTCCTCATCAGACTGTTTTAATCAGTTTTCCTCAGGATTCAAAAAACTCTTCCATTTCCATTTCTCCAGGCCTTGCCAAATCATTACGGAGTGACTCAAGGCCTGACTTTGCAGATCATTCAGTGATGGCCTTTTAAGTTGAAACACGCCTCTTTTCAAACTGGGACAATCAGATTGGAGAGCAAATGAGGACTGTTAGAGGTTCAGGGAAACACAGTTCTGTGCAAATTTCCATACGATCGATTGTGACTTACACGCTGGTATGGGATAAATCAGTCAGTGAAAAAATGCAACCATCATGCCGTTTGAAATGCTGATTGGTAAAGAAAAAAAATTAGTTAGTAAAAAAAACGGATTAGTAAAAAAATATATATATATAATTCAGACACTTTGCTAATGGAAGTATTGCAGTATTGTTGCAAATTGAAGGTGTGGTAACAAAAAAAGAAAGAATGAAATAGAGTAGGTACACTAAGCAGCACATAGAACTGGACTGCACAGTACAAAACAGACACTTATAACAATAGTAATATTAAACACAACCCCAAATCAGAAAAGGTTGGGGCACTACTAAAATTCCAACTAAAGATATTTCATGTTTTGTCTGATCGATTTTGCTTTATTTGTGCAGACCTTTTTTGGTTATGCAAACCGATTGGTGCAGGAGCTGTCCAAGTGGCTGGTCAGAAGATTTTGGAGGTGAAGATGCTAAATGTGGAGGTCTTGAGCTGGTGTGGTTACATGTGGTCTGCAGTTGCGAGGCTGGTTACTGCCAATTTCTTTGAAACACCTTTGGACAGCTTATGGTAGAGAAATTAACATTCAATTCATGGGCAACAGCTCTGGTGGAATTTCCTGCAGTGATCATGCCAATTTCATGCTCATTCTGTCTGATAAAACTACACATTTTATATTGGGGCAGCATGGTGGCTCGGTGGATAGCACCGCAGCCTCACAGCAAGAAGGACCTGGGTTCAAATCAAGGGTGGATTGTGGGATTGTGTGGGTTTACTCTGGAGATACTCCGGAAGATAGTGGATGGATGGATAGATTCTATATTGGCTTAATATTGTGGCCGGCCTAAGGTACACCTGCGCAATAATCATGCTGTCTGATCAGCATCTTGATATGCCACATCTGTGAAGTGGATGGATTAGTGCTCACTATAACAGATTTGTGAACAATATTTGAAAGAAAAAGGCCTTTTGTGTACATAGAAAAAAAATCTTATTGGAGCAAAGACGTGTATATATATATATATACGTATAGATATATATATATCGTATCAAATCCTATTAAATATGTGTAATTTTATTCGCTTATTTGGACCAAATTTCTGCTTAATCGGACCAAAGAACGTGTACAGTATGTAATATCCGTGGTTACCAAAGAAACTCTTGGTCTCTGGCATCACTACAACGATCCTTAGTTTTTGCATAACATTTCCATTTACTACAAAAAAGTAGCCTCAAGTCGCTACTTAACCACAGCAAAAGTGCGTCAGGTCACACTGGATAAGTTCTTCAAACGTTGACTGGAATTTAGTAAGAACTTGTTTTTTACAGTATTATGCTTCGCATGCTGAGTACCTATACATTGTGTTGTAGATAAAAACTTTAGTTTCGAAAAACTTGTTTGCAAATTTATTTTTCAATGAAAGTTGGTAAGCAACAGTAGTTCTTGTTTGTACGTTCGCTATATGTGTAAATCGCATAATAAAAGTTTAATAAACATTTAATATGATACATAGCACGTCCCGTCTGTAACATATGGTATGTTCGTTTAATCGGACCAGTCGGTTATTAGGACCAAAACGATCGTGTTCCGATGTGGTCATATTAACCGGAATCTGTGTCTGTGTTTATTTTCAATGTGCTTAAAACACTTATATTAAACTACAATTAGGCAAATGATTAACATAAAACTTACATTTATAATAAACTATTGAATAGCTCATGTCATTTATATAATTGCTAAACCAACAAATATAATCTAAATCTAACTACTATTTTATGTTGGACTGCAGTATTCTAGTATAGGATTACTTTAACCAATTTTTTTATGTCAAATTTGAAGTAGCAGCTTAAACTTTGCAGTCTTCTCAGGAAATTGTGTTTTTGCTTGTATTATTGACTGTGGTAGAAGCGCATTACCACTGGTAAGACCTCACCAGGGAAGTAGATAGAGATTGGGAATGTGGTTTTCTCATAAAAGCCACAGCCATGGTTTTCCACTTGGATTTATTGCCATTTGACTGCAAGTGACCCTGGCACACATGGACAGGATTTAAGTAACTTTATCCCAGGTTTCCAAAGATGTTAAGAGCTGTTCATATTTGTCTTAATAAGGTAAGTGAAGATTGAGTGTGAGAAGTTATACAGCGTATCTTCACCCGTGTGTTTAAGAACAGAACACATGGGTAAGCTGACTAAGCTTGTAGTTTTCCCAGATGAATGTACTGTGGCATGTCCATGTCGATCTGTGGACTACTCATGGCTCTTGAACTGAGGTTCCTCTAGGACTTCAGCAAGAGCCAACAGGGAGGCTCCTAAATACACAGCGAAAGCAGTGGGACTTCAGTGCCTTAGTGGCCTCCATTGAAAAGTCCAGACTGTGATGTCTCCAAAATCATAAATCCTGGGCCCTGGAAATGTCTCCCATCACCCCCATGAATGCTACGATAAATCATTGTTATAATGGAGGACCAACTATGTAGGGAGTGGCAAAGAACTGTGTAACAGGTATGAAAGATTAATTACTTGGTTCATGAGATTTTGCTTAAGGTCCACATTTTGGATATTCAAAGTAGTGAAATTAAATGTAAAAATCCCAGTAAGTAAAACGCATGTGTAAGTAATGCATAAGCATGGTTACAAAGTAACCAAACATGGCTTTCAACATTAACCTATTTTATTTATTCATGACCTAATATGTATAGAAATCCCAACATATGCATGATGTCTTTGTCACATGTACTGCAAAGCTAGCTTTAGTTGAAAGCACACAATTCCAACAGGATGGCCTTTTGGGAATTCTAAACTATCTTATTAGCCACAGCCTTTTATAACAAGCTTTACTCTTAAAACTGGAAATGCCATCTAAAAGCATCAACCATCATTTGTTTTTTCTTTAAACAATTATAATGCATTTAGAAAAAAAAAACACAGATTAATTTATTAGAGGTTTGGCATTAATGAACAACATCAATTGCATTTTGCCAATTATTTTATTAATTGAAATATCTGACTTCTTCTATATACATTCTGATTTAGCCAAAACTAGGGTGAAATCAATTTTTGAGTCAGTTAGTCATAAAATGTCTCAATATGTTTACGAGTGCATTGATGTGCTTTCTGTGCATCTCCAGAAAAAGATAATCTTTATTTTTGTTCATACCATCTAGTTAAACAAGACTAACACTGTCAAAGACAGCAATTATAAATTCTACTATTGTTTATCATGGACGTATAATCTATGGTACCTCACCTGTTGTCATTCCCAAATGCCCTTTAAACCCTTTTGTCAATCCCCTTCCTTTACAGAACAGAACAAATGCTTGGTGAACTTTCATCTTCCAATCCTTTATGAGGAGGCCTTGTGGACTCTTTGAGACACTTTGCCCCCAAAGCTTCATTGTAGGGGATCCATCCCTTCCAAAGCCAGTGCATTCTTTTCCGATAGTCATCTTTTATTCCCCTAATGGCGATGAAGATTAATGTGGTGCCAAATGAAGGCGAATGGCCCTACCAACACTCACACACATATACACATGCAAACACATTCATATAGACAGAACAGCAGGCTCCTCACTTTCAGCCAAGACAAATGGATGTGAGGACATTTCCAAATTTTCACCATTTCCCTGACGACTGTTTTTTTCTCTTTGATGTTGTCATCTTCCTTTTGGGACTCTGGCTGACATTTTATTGTCTATAACTGACTTGGAATGACAGAAGCAAATATGGAGTGTTCTGAGGAAGCAATTTGATGTCAAAAGGCTTTCCAGGAGCGATCAAGGAAGCCTCTATCCAGAGCTATGGACACTTGTGCTGCTTAACAATGACATACTGTATGACATGAACGAAGGAAAAGGTTACAAGGTTACCCCCTTTCTCTACAGAACTGTATCAATTAGCACAAATAGAGGCAGCATTATCCTACGACCAATCTTTGACACTGTAACTATCCAGTGGTTCAAGGGCCAGAAATTGTGCTCATGAAGTTCGTACATCGTATTTCCAGCCTCTGACATATTGAAGAATGTGTGTTGGTATGCATGCGTAATTACATGGCTGGAGTGTGTACTTGTATGGGTTCTGGCAGGGATACACAGCACCCATCACTTTTAAACTTTCAATATAGGTAATGTCTCATTGCCATGGTTTTAAGGATTGTCTATAAGAGTAGGAATGGAGAGAGTCTTTAGATGATTTTCATTTCCCCAAACAGTCCATAGCTAAAGGTCAATTACCCAAAACCTATGCTATATGGAATGTTTATACATGTGTGTTTCTAAATTAAATGCATTTAAATAGGTTCGAAAGCTGCATGAGAGCACATTGCCACAGAGCAGCCAATTTGTAAATTGTTCTTTAGAACAATTAGAACAGTTAGAATATCCACAAATATGCACCCGTTATGCATAGCAGTTACACCATAGACTGATTTGGATACCCAACAGTTGTGTCTACACAGTAATACCCGTGTTATGTCTGTACAAAACAGAATCAAACTTGACAAAGTCAATAGCGTGGTTTGATATAATTGCACATCGAAAATCCTTTAGGAGCGGATCAAAGTGAGACACAACAAACATATGGGGAAATATGTACGAGTGGGTACTTTAATTGTGCACCTAAGGATGAGTGATTTATATGCCACAAACAAAATAAATGATAATTGCCAATTAAAGCTTATTACCAAGCCTTTGCTGAGAAAAGATTTCAAAATCTCTCACAGATCTACAGATCTGCTTTGGCAGATTAGGGCTTTGGTGATAAGTGAAGCAAGAGGTGTCTGCCATTAGGTTTGTGTATGCAATTAATATAATTATCACCCAAAAAAAGACAACCCAGTTCAGGCTGTACACATATGTCATGCAGACAGGTGTAACAGTGCTCATCCGCAATGCCATCGTTTCGAGCCCCCTCCTCCATTTAACCCTCTTCCCTTATGTGTGTGTGTGTGGGGGGGGCATCCTAAGTTTATCTCCAGCTTTGAAGTCCTGACTCCTCTTCATTTCCTTAATATGTGCTAGAAAAGGGAGTGGGGTTTAGCAATAATGGACACAAAGTTTGGATGGCGGGGGTTGCTCTTTCACGCCATCAAAATTCTCGCTTCCCACCCCCAAGAAAACATATCAAAAAACAGAGGAAAGAGCTAGTGAGAGAGCGGGAGAAAAAGTTCAACCACTGAAAGAGTCTCTTTTCTCTAGCCAGGGTGGGCACCACAATGGCCTGTGAAAAGATGGATAGAGTGATTGTCCTGTTTAGTGATCCGCAAACAGGGAGAGCTGGGGTTCCTCTGCGGTGTAGGGGTGGCCTGCACTGGCCCTTCACTCACTCTGCTTAAGGAATTGGGGGGTGCGCAGAGGGTCCAAGGGCACTGAGGAAAGGAAAAGACCCCTGGGACAATGGAGGTCCATGAAAGAGACAGCAGATCACTAGGGGCTCAAAATGCTGCATGATTCTGGCCTACAGAGGGCCAAGCACAAGGAAGTTTACTCTTATTTTGTTAATAGTATGATCTTATAGTGTATATACAATATTCTGTCTATTCCTAGTGTATTGGGCCAAGTTGACCTGATTTCATGAATACATAAGCGAAGTTGGATAAGAGGTACAGATAAAGCTCCCTATCTCTTTATCTGTTTTGCTCTCTCTCACACACAGGTCATATTTACCCATATGCTAGAGAAGCTCTGTGCTCTCTGATTGATCAGCCAGTCCCATTCTTTTGGCCAACATTGGCACCATTCAAGTTTCTTCAGGAATGTTGTTTACGTTGTCCGCACAGAAAGGGGCAGATGGAGAATTAAAACATTCAAAGCCATTAAGAATGGAGCATTGCCATCATCCGTCTTGTTTTCCAGCAATACTTACAATGACATGACGATCTCAAATAGAAAGCCAATTTGCATGTAGTATTTGTAATGTATTACAATTTAAACAGTGCCACCATGCTGAGATTATCTCTTGTTGACACTGGAAATTTGTGGAGCTCATTGAAAAATATGGGAAATCCTGAAAGCTGAAAGCTCTGCCGTATATTGAACATATTTGCTGACTGTTATGAGCAGATTCATATCTTACTGTGCAACAGCTGTCAATACAAGATTCCTCACTAGTTTCTCTTTCTTTTCACCTCCAAAACAAACCGTCAAAGCCATCATGCTGCATGAGATATATGGGATACGCACGCCGAGCGAACAATAGCAAGTAATACATATTTATCTCCTCAAATAGCACAGTTGACCCACGGCCGTTGCGGCCGACTCGGCTCTGACTGTAGCATCCCGCACCCCTCTGAGACCTTTTCTCATGGACGTTCTATCTCCAAGCTGCTGGTCCGATGCTCATTTGCCTCTGAATGCCCTTCTAACCCTCCTTTCCTCTATGTGGAGGTACACACTTACAAAGAGACCTCACTTTCTGACACACTGACACAAACACAGTAGCACTGTATAAGCATGCTGGGGACCGGGTGGGGGATGGAGGCTGTTATGCTGTTATCACCTGCTCCTTTTCCCTACAGTTATTTGTATGTGCTGCTCAAAGGCTGTCAGCATGGCCCCACGTGACCTGACAAGTCTTTACAGCTCTCTCTGGATGCCCCCATCATATATCTCAAGTGCCTCCCAGTCTAAAAACTGTATTTGCATACATAATTCTGCTGACAGTGTCGAGGAGCACAAAAGAGTTTATTCACTAAGTGATACAGCGCAGGGCATTGGTGTAAGCAATTTAAGAGTGTTTAGTGTTTAATATACTTACAAAACTAGTGAAAAGAGTTATTATATTGGTGGCATGAGCTCCAAAAAGTTGCATTAAATCTGTATATAACTGGGTTATAAAGGGGGAAGGTCTGAAGGCCTATGAGCTTAAACATAATACTCATGTAAACACAAGAGGTATACATCCTGAACAGAGTGCCAGGCTTTTATATACTCACCCACAGACTCACACTAATTTACCCTTACCTAAGCCATTTTATCTACTGGCATGTTTTCGGAGCTCAATGGAAACCCATGATTACACAGGAAGAACATGCCAAACAACTTCACATAGATTCACACATAGAATCTGGGACCTTGGTGGTGTGACACTGGTGCTACGTTATTAAAACAATAAACAAATATATCGCTTAATAAATCTCACTGTCAAGGACTTGACAGTGGTTCCACATTAACAAAGCTCACTCTCGTAACTACATATTTTTGTGTCAGTTTCATTGTTGTTTTATGATTCATTATTAGTATGTGCTGTTAAGTTGCTTTAAGATGAATCAAAAACAAAGCAGGTCTTTAAGGGTTTAACAGTCAGGGTGTCAATGGTAAAAAACAGGATATATAAGAGGTTTACATTTTGTTAAGTCTAATGGGATACCTGTCCTCTATAAACTGAGTTCTGAATATCAGCAGCTCTAGACTAAATGCTAGATCACTAAATGACCTTAAAACAGCAGCACACTGAGAGTGAAAGATCAGCTGGTTAGAGCCTGTGCTAAATGTACTACAGTCTTTCATGAATTTTTAGTACCAAAGTGGCTGTTATTAGCAGCTCGGGAAAACTAATCCAGCCCCGGGTCCAGCGAGAAGCGAACAAGCCTGCGTGCTAAGTGCGTGGCTTTTGTGTGGCCCTTCATAAAAAGATGATGTGGTAGAGGCACGTTCCGGACCCGTCATTTGCATAATTTGCATGGGTTTTGCCTTGGCTGATGTAGACAGCAGCTTATTCCTGTTTGTGTGATTCACCATGTGAAAATGTTGGAAAGTACCCACTGTGGGAGACACCACAGATAGGATCAGCTTGTGTTGAACTGTAAATGAATATTTGAATCTAGGCACGTTAATCATTATTATGGAGTCACGAAAACAATCTTGGCAAGGCAATGGGAATTTGAACAGAAAAACAACACACACAGTTGACACAGTTGAGAATCTGTAGCAGCTAAGTGAAAACAAAAGTGAGAGTGCCAGTAGATGAGAAACAGGATGTTTGGACTGATCTAACTATATATCAGTTCATACACACAGTATGAAAAAACAAGCAGCAGGCTTTGTGTTATAAAAAGTGGCTTCTTTTATGCAGGGCATATTAACTCGAGCACACTAATAACTAGGTGCTCAAATTAGCCTGCCTGAGGCAATGGCTAACATCTGCTGTTTCCATTAGCAGGTTTCTTTTATTGACACAGGAGGAAAACTCACACCCTGATGCATTCTTTTAGTTTGTCCATAAAATTTCTATATTATGTCAGATCAGAGGCACAGCCACTGAATAGAGAAGATGGACTATAGCCTGGGGCCCTGAGCTTTAAAGGTGCCGCCAAAGACCGACTAGGCTTGAATAGAGATGGATATTTAAAAATCTATTGTTGTGTATTACTCTGTATTCCTAGTGCCATACCGCAAGATTCATTCTTTGTAATGTGAGTATAATTAACGTTCCTCTCCACACTTTTATAGCTTATTCATTCATTTTCATCTGTCTTGTTTTCCAGCGGTACATACAATCACAGGATGATCTCAAATAGAACCCAGATTTGCATACAGCATTTGAAATGTATCATAATTTGAAACAGCGCCACCATGCTGAGATGATCGCTTATCGACACTGGACATTTATGGAGCTGCCTATAAAAAAAAAAAGAAATGTTGCTTTAGCTTAATTCAGAGTATTTTAGGAACATTTCTTAACATTTGACTATGAATTTGACATTTTTGCTATGCAGTCAAATGGCTAACTTGTTGGTTACTTGCTGCTGATATTTATATTAGGATGATAAAACATGTAGAAAGTACAAATATATAACTATGGATTCTGATTTAGTGAGATGAGTCACATGACCAATGTCAGGGATTCAGGTCAGTGGTCAAATTATGTTGTAGAAGTAAGTAGCTTTGAGACTAACGTCAACACAACAAAGCTGTTTCTTAATACAAGACAACTCCAATGTAGCTGACCCAAAGTCAGTTGCCCTAAAATGAAAAGGTCCTTTAATTGTTGCCTGTAACTGGCAGAATTTGGGACAAAATCATCAACATACTTAAGCTACTCTTGACACCTAGCCTGTAATGGAGCCATTTTTGTCTTAAGTACTGCTTTAATGTAGCTTTATCTTGATGAAAATCTACAAGAACACCATATAGCCCTGAAAATCAGTGTTAAAGTGATAATAACATAAAAAATCTGATCAACTATTAAATGTATTCGTAAAATACCTGCTCTAGATACAACTTTAGAGGAATTAAGGGAATTAAGGGAAATGGATGCTGCCAAGCATACCCAACTTTAAAAAAACCATTAAAACAATGCAAACTTTTTGTAGACAGCTGAAAATGGGCAGGTAGTTCACCTTACGTTATGACAACAACCCTAAACACAATGGCAACCAAACAAACACACAAATAAACCAACAAACGATAAGTGGCTAAATAATAAGAAGGTAAAAGTCATTGAATGACCAATCCAGATCCCTGACCTAAATCTAAAAGACCAGACAGCAGCCCTTTGCCACTTACCATACAATTTGACTCAATTCAAACAATTCTAATTTTTCTCCAATGTAGGTATGCAAAGGTAGGACAGACATATCCAGACTCTATAAAGCATTAAATCAAGGGCTGATATTCTAATTTCTTATCGTTTATTACAGTACAGAACTGTTGCCATGTATTGCACAACGTATATAAAGCTGTAAATTTTGATTTGTATTTGGACTGAAAAGTACTATTTCAAAGAAGTATGGTTATTTTCTGTATTCAATGTATGTATATTTAAAGTAGCTTGCCCAACAGCGGTGTAATGGTTTGACAGCAGTATGACTGGAGTCTGTCAGAAAGGGAGGATGCTGTGGTTGTGTGGCATGGGAATATGCATACTGATCCCTCATAGAGAAGATGCGGATCATGGGCCTCAACTTTTGCACATCTCATAACATCACTCTGTCTCGCTCTCTTGATATGCTTTTTATGGGCAATAACAGGTCATTAAGGTTTGGTCTCTCTTTTTTTATCTAAAGTTCCCCCTTTTCTTCATATTCCCCAGCTTTCTTTCTACTCTCGTCTTCTCCGGTACAATCAAAATGAAGCCCACTGGCAGACTCTTTGTCCTGTCCGTTTGTGTGCATCTCCATCTCTCTGTCTTTCTACATCTCTTCCCATCTCATTTCAACATTCTCGCTTTTGCTGCCCAGTTAAAGCATAGCCATTGAGGACCACTCTGTTCACGGGACCTAATCCCATTTGAACTCCTGCCTGGGTCAGGCACAAAAACGCAGCGCAAACACACAAAGCCGGGGAGCCATGCATGCCACTAATCAGGTTAGCAATGTTCACGGCAGTGCGGCCTGCGGGATGCTGAGACTGGGGCAGATGAGCAAGGCAGCCCAGCAGAGTCTCCATCATCCATACTCTCCTCCCTCTTTATGCTCCGTATTAAATCCAACAATGTGTTCATTAAAGAGCCGCTGCAGGAAGGCCTCATCGCCAGCAACCTCGATTATGTTAATAAATTTAAGGAATCTGCTAAATAGGTTTTGTTCCTCGCTCCTTAATTCAGTGTAAGTGTAACCCAATATGAACTGAATGACAGTGGATTCCAAAGGAATGTACGTATGGGAAATGGAAGAGGTCTCAGGGTAGGAGTTAACAACATAACATGTGCACATTAGATTTTCTTGTTTGGGTGAATGGGTAACTCATATGACATTTTCCTCAAGAAAGCTGTAAAAGCAAAAACATCATTAATATACACTGCAGCGTTCAGATGATCATTAGAAATATAGTAATCTGAATTTATTGTACCCCAAAAACACACCCGTAACTCAAAGTTAGTCTCTTATATGTTGTTTATCAGGATATTATTCTGATGACATAAATTAAATGTGTCATTCTATTTCAAATGTGACCTTTAGTATCCAAATCAGAGAGTTTCTGAGTTTTTTAGACAAAAAACGATATTGCTAGGTAATTTCTCAGTATTTAGTTATTAGCATGCTAGCTGCTAGTCTTGTAGCTCCTTGCTAATGTTGCATACATACAATTTTTAGAAATACTTTTTTACTACTATATACTACTACTACTGTGTATATCAGCACGTAATGAAAACAGTTCTGACACTGATATTTCCCATTAAAATGTGTGGAAGTGTCGTAGCTAACAAGATGACCGAAAAAGCTGCAATGTAATTACGGACCATCTCGGAAATTCACTTCTGAACTTTTTCTCTAATTTTGACTTAAAAATGGGTATCGGTTCTAATCATTTGCTTGCATGAATTAGAGCCGCACGACTCAATTCAGCCGAAACTCAATTAATGAGTCATGATTCACGATTGAGTAAACAGTGATTCAGATTCACAATAGCTCTTGCGCAGTGCAGATCTCTGCTGTGTTTATTGTTTTTTGTTTTTAATTTTGCATCTATATTACTCTTTATTAGTGCAAAAATGTTCACCAGTAGAGTAAATGTTTTAGTTATTACTTTCCGCTTTTCATAAATTAATCCCTAATTTACACGACATTTAAAAAAATCCTTAATATAAAATATGCTTTGTATTAACTCTAGGTTAATGTCAGTTTTAATGTGCAATAGGCTATAAAACAGTATTGACTATATTAAACTCACTGGTTCATGATACATTTGAATTACCATGGATTTCTCAGATTATATCTTCATTGGAAATCAGAGAGAACATGTACAATACAACTCCATTCATTCCTCAGAAAAATACTTAACAAAGCAATTTAAGTTATAATATAGTTCTAATAGCATGACTGATTAAAAATATTGCCTAGCTCACACATATAGATGCAGCATAGTCTGTATTCGAAAAAGATATATATCAGTTGTGAAAATGACTAACAACATATGTAGCAACCCAATTCAATAACCTGGATATGACCTTATCAAACCTTTATTCAAAGCCACTGAACCTACTTTCGAATCAAATAATCATATCAATTCATATCAACTTTTTGAGTGATTTGCTGGCAATTACATGCCGTTAAATTATTTTGTACATCCCAAAATGTGTGTGTGTGAGAAGGAGAGAGTTGGTGAGGATGTGTGTCTGGCATTAAACCCTTATAAATATTAATCATGCCAGCCTAAAGCCAGGGAATGTGACCTTTGGCTGTGACTCTCACAAACCTACTTGGAGCGGCATTCAAGCCCACCCCAGTTCAAAGTGATCTAAAGAGACATTCTAGCGCCTGACCCTCTTTCACTCTCACAGCACACTTTCAAATTGAACTTGCCTGCATTGCTGTAAACTGATAGTGGTGAATCAGTACATGCATTCTTATTACAAATGTAAAATGCTTTGACAGTGATTATGTTGTTATTAGCAGTATGTACCCAGGAACTGGGGGCAGACCCGCATCATGTTTGTGATGTGGAGCAATTGATATTCAGGAACATTAGAGAGCCGGCAGTTGACAGAGCATTGCAGAGCCATTCACGAGTCAAAAGCCTGTTTGTTTGCTTTATATTTCCTTTTTAATAGGACTGTTGTAACCCTGTGTGTGGCACTGCTGTCTCTTACTCAGATGCTGGGACAGGGTGTCGGGAAGAGTGTGAACAGGCTGCAAAGGATACCAGCAGAGCTACATTTTACTTTGCATTTCACATTATCATACAATTGGGGTAACATTGGGAAAGCGGCTGGATCGAGCCTGTTCCTCCCATGTTATTTACATGCATAATTTGGTGATACTTTAAGACAGAGGTCAGAGAGCTAATAGGGACCAATACATTTACATGACCACAAACAATGGGATTAATCATCAGATTTTTTAAGAGATCATATAAAGAGAGCACAACACTATTGTATTGAGATGTATTAGGGTTTTTAAATGAATAGAATCTTCAGTTGAATCTTTGCCAAAAGTAAATAACAAATATCAGTATTTGTTAGTGTTTGGCATGTTCCGAATTTGGGGGACCTCACAAGCATTGATTTACCACTTTTTCAAAGAGCATCCTGTGATGTTACTGAATGCTTGACTTTCTTTGTCTTCAAGTGCCCCTATATATGCTCTACAGGTTTGACTGCATAGGAACGTCCATGGCTGTCAGCAAAACTGAATGTATACTGCTCACAAAAATATAATATTTATATTTATAATATTTAATGTAATATAATATTTATAATAAAAAATATTTTGTGAGCAGTGTACTTTAGAAGTCGCTGCTGATTATGAGGTATGTTTTGGGTCATTATCCTGCAGCAGAATGAATCCTGCTCCACAAAGATTTAAACAAGCATTTTGACTATTGGTTTCATACTCTGATTGAATATTAAAACACTCTTAATCAACATTATTTATTCTAAATGTGCATTTGCTTAAGGATTATAGCATTGTATAGTTTGGGTATGTACAGTTAAGGTACTGGACTCTGGACAAGAAGGTCTAGCATGTAAATGTAAATGTCAAATAACCTCTGCATTGGTTAAATGATGCTCTGAGGCCTTACAATAACATTTGTTTTTATGGTGCCTATTTTTATTTATAAACATATGACATTCATGTTTGTACTTCTTTCCGTTTAGACATTAAGAAAAGTGTGTCATTTGACTAGGGGTGCTCGAACTTTTGTATAAGGGTGTACCTCTGTAGTGACGTAATTGCCAGTAAAAGCATGTGACGTCACTGTTTCTTGGTTTCAGACCACAATAATTTTAGTGCTGGAAAAACACCAACTCTTCTGGCCTAGAACCAGTTTGCAGCAGCTTGTTGGAGTAAAGGTGTTTCCTAAAATCCCATTTGCTCTTACATAATAAAGGATTTCTTATTTTTTGGAATGCCAATCTGTTGTTGGCTTGTTATATAAAGAACTTTTACACTACCCCTTATTTGAGTGCCACACATCGTTTTATGTAGAAACAATTTGTGTGTATATGTTTATTGTACAAATATTATAATATTAAGTAATGTATAAATATTTAGTTAAATATTACTTCTGTTATATTCAGCTATAAGATACAATGTAGATATAACGTACATTACATCTTAAAGCTGACGGCTTAATGTCCGCATTACGTTTTGTGAAACGGGTCATTGACAGGAATGAACTGTAATGTAAATATAAAGCGTAGTTTTTTACATACAAACGTCAGACAAATGTGTCAGAGAGGCATTGCAGACACCATCTACCATCTACACAGCATTTCTTTTGGCACAGCATCCAAAGCCTAAACCTTTATGCACATGCTGCAGATTGGGAAGAATTAATGGAAATTTATTGTAAATCTAGAAAATACAGTGATGAACTGTTACAACACCGTCTAGAGGAAAACTATTACATTTAAGAGATTGGTATGATGGACCTAATACTTTTGTTTGACAAAAGACAAAAATGCATTGATAGACATTATTATGAAGAATGTGGAAGATCAGAAAATGCAAAAGAGACTCCAGTAATGAATGTGAACCAGTTTATATAGCTATAGGATAAAAGGAATGCCTTGTTACAAAATCAGCTTGTTACAAATAAGTGGCGACAAACAAAAGTAACTTACACAAAAAGCCTCTAAACACATCAACCGAGCTAGAACAGAGAACAGTCACTAATCCCAAGACGAGCAAGCAATCACACAACCGTTCTTTAATTCTCGTGACTATGGAGGTGGCCAGCCACTTACAGACACAAGTACAAAGTTAATTTTTATTTCAGATTTTTATTTCCAGTAATAATGTATTCAAATTTTGTAACTGACCTTGGCCGTTAACATGAACAGATTCATTGGATGCATACCTTTAGTTGTAATAGTGTATATAAAAATCTGATTACTACAACTCATCAAAAGCGGGGACTTTACTTTTGATTTTTTTTTGTATTGCTCACTTTCTATATCCATCGCTGTCATCTCTATCTTCCTCCTCTTCTGTCACACTAACCACCAGCCTGTCCTGCCTCACTACCATCCTGCCTCCATCTTAAATATCTTTTTTCCTGATGTACCCTGGAGTTGTAGTCGTTACCTAAATTGAAATCTGAAAATGAAACCAAAATGAAATTTAAATCACACCACATATGTTTTTATATTTCATTGTTTTTATGACAGCAGCTTTGAAAGTGAACAGTCACATTATATAAAACTTGTTACATTAAAGTGTCCTGTACATAATAAATGCTGCAAATAGTTCATTTTCAGGTTAACGAGCCAGGTTTCTCTGTATTCTGAACTCTGGAGATGCAGTAAGCATGCGGCTCTACTCAATAGTCTCCACTCCTAGTAGTAAATGTAAATGTAAATGTAGTGTTAGAAGGGTTAAAGTTCAAAGCACAGTGACTTGCACTCCTTTATACTATGCCCTGATGGACATTTACAATGCCTAGCACTCGAGTGAAGCAGCAGCTAAAGCCATCAAGGCTCAGGCAAGAACCCAGAACACCCCCGCCACCGAATAAAAACAAAACAAAAAAGGCTTTCGAGTTCGAACACAAATGACGTCTCTGACAGGAGCCATGAAAAACAGTTGGGAGAAAAATGACCAGAGAGAAAGTAGATGCCGTTGAACAGCATCTGACCATTCGTCTTGCCCAGACTACCCACCCTCCCAACTCATCCTCCACTCATCCACAGTGTGGGACATCCAGAATGTCTCATCATACAATGGTCACCCTTGCTGTAATGTCAGTGTGGAAACACAAGAATGTGAAAACTATCATTTTTTTGGATAAAAGCTTGTTCCTGGTGTCAGGATTTGCTTTCATGCTAAATTTACCATAGGTGGACTCCAGGCAAGGCGTAGAAACATCTCAGAGATGACCAAGGGAAATAAGAGGCCGCTGAAGCTAAATTTCAAGTGTCTGAATACTAATGTCAATGTGAATGTTTAAATTTTGAATCTAAAATTTTGTTTTCACTTTCTTATTGTGGGGTATTGAGTGCAGATCGCACATTAGAATATTCCACAGTATGGCTTGTGCTGATAATACAGTGTGGGTGTAAACTATTTGACCACAAAAGGGTGTGTGAGTGTGTTATCTGATCCCAGTTCTGGGTGTCTACTCTGGCGAAAAAGGGGAAAAAAAACCCTATCCAAAACACAGACAAAGCCCGTTTGTATAGTTAAGTCACATCAACAATGTCCTGATACTCTGCCAGTAAGATATGTAAATAAATGCAAGTCCCCTAGATTTCTAGAGAAGCGTACACCTGAAAGTGTCGGATTTCCAACGTATAATTATGAAGTGTGCCTGTACATTTCTATTTTATCACAATGAATAAGTGCTGTGTGAAATTGGTGTGTCTTTTTGGGTGTCGTTTGTCTGCAGCTATGATACGGCAGCTGCGTTTTTCCAGACATCAGAATCATCAGTTTCATCTTAAGTTACCTGCGATGAACAACAAACGTTTTGAAATGTCTGTGTTGATAACTTTTAACCCACAAGAGATATTGCAAATCTGATTGCAGCAAGTGATTTTAGACAATTCTGGTCTTCTTTGATATGCTACATGACCACCTTCCCTTTAGAAAAACAATCCAAAACAATCCTTGATCTAATATGGTGGCTTTCAAGATGGCAGCCATGAACGACTTTACTCCATAGACACCAGACTTAAACCACACCGAACTTTTAAGAGGGCACTTGATGACAGAGAAAGCCCAGTATTCCATACTATCTGACTATTGACTATTTAGTATACAGTGTTCCCTCATTTATGGCGGGGGTTACGTTCCAGGACCACTCGCAATAAACAAAAATCTGCGAATTAGGAATATTTTAGTATATTTAGGGATAGGGATAGTATATTTATTTAAGCATTTATACACTATTTTAGCCATAGAACTTGCAGATCGTTTGGGTAACATCGTAGGGCTTGAATGAATTAAGTCTATAATGAAACTTTTTTTGTTGGCAAGTAGCGACTCAGGTGGCCGACGCTCTAGTCTTACTTCCCATTTTTGGTGAGTATTCATCCGCGGAGTAAATACGCTATTTACTGTAAATCTTAATATTTTATGATTTATAACATTCCTTTATTGTTAAAATTATTATTTTTAATAATGATTTTTTACAATTGTTTTTTATAAAGATATGATGTTTTAATGTAAAAGTTCATCAAATACATGTACATTTAGACGTTATCTATACCACACCTACTACGCATGTGTAGATCGAGTTCTGCAAAAACCCGCGAAACAGCGAAAATCTGCAATATATTTCTTCCATTAATATTTTTTTAAAACCCACCATGCAGCGAGGGAACAATGTATTGTGAAATCATGCTGAATAATATCATTAGCATGGATCATCAGATCCAGATTGGAGTCTATGCCTACTCTTGTGGCATTATGGCAAAGGAAAGAACAGACCAAATACTAGATGGAACTAATAGGCACCACAGAATTCAAGGCTACCCTTAACAGGGTAACATTGCTATATTAGAAAAGCATAATATTGTGGGGAAAAACATAACATGTCATGTGAAAAGGTTTGGGAATCTTTCCAGATGTTCTGGTTTTTATATATTTGAAAGTTTTATTGATTTGTTCAACCTGAATCGAAGTCTGAATATTCAATTATTTAAGCTATTAGCCTTACACTTCCCCATGCAGCCCTCTGATTTAAACTTGCTGACATAGTGCAGAATTCACAAAGTCTACAATAAAACAGCTACACAAACATTTCTGTGTTCAATACCAGTACTATAGAGAAGCTGGCTCAGAACGACCCTCTACCTATCACATCATACATCCAAGAACGATGGGCTTTTCTGTTCACCTCTGCTTTCAATTATGGTGTCCGGGAACACCTAATTCACACACACACACACACACACACACACACACACACACACACACACACACACACACACACACAAAATTACAGTGACTGGTCAAGGTTATAATGTCATTGTAATACCGCCGTCTCTTTGAAACTCTTCAAACAAGAGCTCGTTCCCGACTTTCCATAAAATTGGCATAAAAACAACCCCTCTTAAACCAGGGACGTTCATGTGTTACACTTTACCCTCGTCTTCACAGCGGCCCCAGTAAAGGGGCCCTCAAGACTGAGGGGCATTGCCAAAAAAACATCTGAGTTTGGACAGATGACCTTTGAATGCCACCCGTGCTTGAGCAGAGTTTTAGCTGGGGTGAGTGCTAGCAGCTTACAGGGGCCTCTCTCTGATTATAACTGGGCCCTGAGGGACCTCAGAGCCAATGCTACTGTGAACTACAGTTTCACCGAGTACAGCCAGCCACGGCCACCCTGGCTACAGCCCTGGGGCCAAAACGAGGAAGCCTAACGTCTACTCGTTTTTCACATTACACTCAGTGTTAATTTCAGAAGCGAACAGACAGAGCACATTCACCCGCTGGCATGCAGAGCACGCTTTTCTTGTTCAAGTAGACATAATAGTCACACACCAGTCCCTACAAGTGTTAATACCTGAACTATAAAACCCAACTTGCTGCTCTGTTAGTTTTCCCTTCTCTGTGTTTAAAATGAGATCAGTGACATCAACATGAGTAATTCTACAAAAGCGAGTCTGTGCGGGTCCAGCTCTCTAGAGAAACTAGAATGTTGTTATTTTTGGCTGCTGTGATAAATCTTACAATATCCTGACAGACTTTGAAATGGGGGACCGAGCTAATGAAACACGGCCAACCCCCCAACAAGTTCGCCACTCCTGCCAAGTCTGATGGCTTACTAATGGCAGCTTGGAGCTTTCTTTTCAATAAACTCTCTCGCTCTCTCACTCACTCGCTTGCTCACGGAGCCCCTTTAAGTGGTTTCAGATTCGGAGTCCTGTCTGGGGCACAAACTTAATCAGGTTCGCTCTGATGAGGGAGAGAAGTCCAATCCACACCGTGCAACCTGGTGGGGTGCAGACAGAAAGTCGACTCTTTATGTGTGTGCTTGTTCAGTTCACGCTCGACAAGGAGCCCTAAAAAAGCAGGTTTTGTTTTAAGTGCATTTGCTTTTAGCTGGAAAGAATATTTGCTTTTGAGCAGTAATGAATTTGGGACGCCTAAACAAACCCTGTTGGTGACTAAAGGTTGTTTAAATGAACTTCAGTGGAAGAAATACCAACAGACATCGGTTCTAGCCTGCAGCCTCACAATTACATAATCCTGCTATGTGTGTTCTTTCAATCCAAACCGATCAGTTGCTCCATCCGTAAAGTGAAACCACCTTGTACAGCAAATCAGCAGAATTTGGCAGGTCTTTCATTGTTTAATAATCCACATAAGAACGCTTGGAATCTGAATAATGACTTGTGCTTGTCTAATAGACATGGCTATGACATTCTCATATCACGTTCTGTCGCTTGACCTCAGGGTGTGTCTGCAACCTTTCAGCTACAGGACGCTGAGGTGTGAGGCTAATGTCTGTTGCTGCTTCAGGGTTGATTTAAGTCATACCACATCCTGCTTGCATATGATGGCCAGGACTTTGCGCAATTAGTCTGGACCTTTGGAGCAGGAGACAGGATACCAGCGAGGCTGATGTCTATCTCTTCAGCCAGTCTCGAGCAGGTGAGCATTAAGTCAGGTGTTTGGGTTTGTACTAGAACCCAGAACATCTGCTGTTTGATGTGGAACTAAGAATGTGAAACACCAAGCTGAAAATCAAGTCAGTGGTTCGGCTGTTGTGTATAAAAATTTTAATGTTTTATATATATATATATATATATATAT
>JAVSBV010000002.1:2183193-2196755 GCA_033117975.1 Parotocinclus spilosoma
ATATATATATATATATATATAAATAATTCAATTATGGTGAAGATCTTTGGTTTGATATTAGTGTGATATTGGAGCCTTAAGCCAAAATTGGTTAAATACTGTATATATAATGCATTAATTTGCGTAGTCCTGCCTATGTTTCACATTTAAAATCATTCACTTCAATCCACTGTCAATCTGACAAATAAGAAGTCTCATTTTAATCTCATAAAACTCTACTAATCCATCCTTTTATGTCTGAAGAAACAAATTTTTCTAATTTCAATAGAAATATTTTGTCACTCAGTAAGACCCATTTTGCTGCATAATTTCCTTGAGAGTTAAGTAGAACTATGTAAAAAAAAAAGGTCTATATGCTGACCACCAGCAATTATAACTCAGGGTTGATAAGAGATGGTCCAGATTAAGTAGCCCAGACTATCTCCAGTACGTATTTTCAGTCATCAGTTGTGGGCCACTTTATCTGGCCCATACCTTCTTTTCTAAAAATCAATCCACGGACAAAATAGATTTTAAAAGGATTGAACTCTTAAGGTTCTAAATCTATGGATTGTGACGCCCCAGTAGTGTCTCTCGTCTGTGAAGCGTTACGCTGAGTAGATTACTTTACGCTGGATTACAGATTAAGTGGATCGATATGTAGAACAGCACTAAATGGTAAGACCGCAGTAGCCCGTACTGTCCCCTCCTAAAACCTATTTCCCCAAACTGCCATCTTGCAACTTTGAGAACAAGCAGCTGGTTGTCTTGGAGGGAAGTAAATAGCCTTGCTCTGTCAGCTCCAGTGCTCATTAGTGGATCTCTAAACTGACACAGCCACACAGAAACAGTTAGCATCCACCTGTCAGACCGTGTCTGCTCATGGCAGAAGCGTGGGCTGCAACAGCAGGGGTCCAGACACTGCAGGGTAGGTATTGTGTGGTGGGCATGAGGTCACGTTGGACGCTGTGAGATACTTCATGAAACAAAGCACTTTGCTCATCTGTCTGCATCTTCGAACATAATAACGAACGTTGTTCATTAAAATACAGCGAGCAAATGCATGTCTGCCGTTTCGACCATTTCTCCTCGAGAAACATTCTAGTCGTTGATAGATCATATTTGAATGAAAACTCTGGGCTTGTGACGCTGAAAATGTAAATGTTTGATAGCTTTCTGTCTGAAAGCGTGATTCAGTGATAATTGTTGTGAAGACCCCAAGATCAGACCTCAACAAATACTGTGGTTCTCTTTTATTAGAAGCAGCATGGGTCTGCTGCCACATGGGCCAGAGGAATCTTTCATAAGCCAAATATTTTGTATTAATCTCTGAACTAAATTCATTTATAATTAAGAGTTGGTTTATTATAATTGCTTTGCTTTACCTCTTATGCAGCTCTGAAACTACTTTATATTATGTATTACAATTTCATAGTGCTGCTATATTCAGTACCTCTAAACACAATAACAAGAATTTTACATCCTTGACCGACAAATGTTTCCAATTTAGCACGGTCTCAAAACGTGATTTAGGGAGCACGATGTATGCATGTAGCCCTTATATTCTAGTTTATTTTTGTTTTGTACTACACTTATTTCACTCTGGAACTAGAACCTGTTGTATCTCAAGACATCTCACACCATAGAAATATGTTATTATTTTGTGGTTATTTTATTATTTAATGTTTAGCGTTATTCTCCAATTTTAATACTGTGGAATTCTCTACATTATTCTCTCTATATCATACTTCTATACAGTGCGGGTAAAAAGTCTAAAATGAATAGTGGAAATGCCTAATTTGCTTTTTTTTACAGATTAAGTACAGTGTTTTTCATCACAAATCATAAAGTCAGCACAGAAATTTAGGCAAAATGTTGAGTCTTTTAAAAAATTACAAAGCAATGACATACATTGCAGGATTTATTAGCATTTGGTACGTTTTCTCTTTTGCTGACTCCATGTGTTTTTTCAATCTGATGATCCACGTTATCAGCAAGATTTTGCAACAAGTGGAGTAAGAAGTACTGCGCGTTTGGAACGCTGCACATGTTTTAATGCACGCGTTTTTTTACAGCTTTTACACGCTCCTCAGTCAGTTTCCTGCTCTTTTCTGAAAATGCATCCTGAATACGGCAGGAAATAAGTTTCACCTGTTACATAAAAACATATTCTGGTTCTATATATGCCTCTGTAAGAGAGGGGGGGCAGACAGAGAGAGAGAGAGAGAGAGAGAGAGAGAGAGAGAGAGAGAGGGGTAGCACGGTGGAGGTCCCGGGTTCAATCCCAGGGTGGAGCGGCCTGGGCCCTTTCTGTGTAGAGTCTGCATGTCCTCCCCGTGTCTGTGTGGGTTTACTCCGGTTTTCTCCAACACAGTCCATAGACATGTACTTTAGGGTAATTGATTATTCTAAAATTGGCACTGACTTGACGTGTGTGTGTGTGTGTATGACTAGTCTTGAGATGAACTTGTGTATAGATACAATATAATAGATAAAAAATATAGAAAATCTAAATGTGGTAGTCAATTTTGATATTATATAAATGAGTGTATGGGAAACACTGCAGTAATGCCAGCACCCATAGCATCCCATATAGCACTGCAATGTAAAGTGTAAAACATACATCCAGATCACATTATATGCAATTTCACCTGGTGTCTCATTAATGTAAAGTGACACATATTTAAATTATAGGCTTTACTGTGTTATTAATTGTTTATGTGCATACAATGGTGTATGCACAATCCACGTATTGTACAATTGTGTAATTAGTGGAGTCAGTAATGGAAATGTGAAGATACAATATATTCAAACATGTTAACAACTTGTAGTGCACAATGTAAAGAGGTTGCCAGTTTTCTTTTGCCATTTACATGCATTTACATGTACTCATTTGCCATGTGCTTTTCTACACAAAGTACCTTACAGTTGAGAGTAAAGGACTTTGCTCCAGGTCTTAACAGTTTTGGCTTTGAAGAACCAGGATTTGACTGGCAACCTGCTGATTGACATTCTAGATCCTTTTAGTTGCCCAGATAATAGATCTACTCATCCACTGCTGTGCACTATGCAATATGATGAATGAATGAATGAACTTTATTGTCCTTGCACATTGTTCCTGTACACTTACACAAAATTGAAGAAAGGCATTTGAATCAAGAATCAAGCATATGAATTGTGAACATTTGAGCCTTTATAACATATCTATGAGTTTTCTTTTGAAATCTACCCTATTCCTTATTATATCATTAACTTTATTATTAGGTTTCAATCCTAGTGACAGGACTGGAGCCTTGATTGAGATCCCAAAAGCTATATGAGGCATAAAAGTTGGCAGTGGTTAGACAGAAATATTCTTCCCTTCACGGCAGTTATCTTATCTTCAGGAAACTGCTTTCTAAGCACATCTATTTTTGTGAGGGTGATAATTACTGCATTTGTTTGAGACCAACACTGAGATTAGATAACTAGAAGGCAGAAAGCATATGTAATTAAAAAGTAAATGAATTTTTATATAAAACATATATATTTGTACTTCCCCGTTCGCTTCTGATCATGTCTCTGTTCTCAGGGGTGTGTCCGATTTAAAAGCAAGGTAATAAAACAAAAACTCTCCATGGCAAAAACTTTAATGTGATATATTTCTGCAAATGTTTAATGCACCATTAACAAACTACATTTTGTGATCTTGTAAAAATACTAAAGACTAGCAGATTGGCTTGTACCAAAAATACGGTGATTTGCAATTTAAAAGGAAACATACTTATACTTAATTTTGCTTACTGCAGTACTGAGTTACATGCTGTCTCTAGATGTACCATCAGGGAGCTTTATAAATATGGTTTACACTCACAATCCTAACATTATCTAACAATTAATTACAATTGTATTGTTTTCTTTTATCTTGTTTTGTATAGTATTTGTAAGTTTGTACTTTGTATGTAACTAGTACTTCATTTTTGTAAAGCACTTTATGTACTTTATGTACCTACTTGCTTTTTATATTTAATTGCCTACTTACACAGTGCCAACTGTAAAGTACGCTTGAGGAAGAACAATGATCTGGGGCTGTTTTCAGTGGATCCAGCGAATTTGGCTTTGCCAAATTTGGTGGGGGGAAACTTGGATTGCATTGCACACGGCACTGATCTCAATTCCATTTAGTAAGTTTGGGAATAATTGGAATTCTGATTCACTATAATCACTATATTATCCAAAGTCTAAAGATAGCAAGCCTGAAGGTTGGAGACTGTTACAGCAGCTAAGGGCAGCGAATTCCTTGTAATGCCTTCGGTTTTGGAATGCATTGTTCAAAATAATATGGATGATCACACACTTTTGGTCCTGTAGAAAGACAACATTGCTGGCATTAGAAATACAGTAAAAGTGTGCAACTAAAGGTTACCCAAAGTTTGAGAAGAACTTGATGCAGGAATAATAATAAAATATATTTTTGTGCAGGTTTCCAGACAGACAACAGTCTAAAGAAGGAGATGAACCCACAATCTGACATTCCTTGCTTTGTTTGGCTGTGGGTGGTGTCTATCTTAAACACATAACTAAAAAAGTTTTCCCGCAAACACCCCCAGGAAAAAACGTACTGTGAAATTTGGCAGTAGAACCATAAAGTGGCCAAATTACCATCAAAATCCATAGTAGAACGTTGAAATAATTAATGGTCAAGTCATAGTCAACCAAGGTTACAAATATACTATGAAATTTGACAGTAGAAACATGATGTGGCCAAACCATCATTAATTAATAGTAGAGCTGTGAACTTTATGATCAAACTGTGAAAGTTGACATTAAAACTGTCAAGCAATTTACAGTTTTCCTATGAAATCTCACAGTACATTTTTTCGTGGGCCAAGAGCGGCAAATGCGTTCAGGCACAACACTCATCCAATTCATGTGCATTTCCTTTCATCCTTCCAGCACCTTGTGCTGCTGGTTATTAAAGCCTCTCAAGGTCCGTGGGAAGTGTGGAATACATGCTGACCAATTTTCGAAGATGTGAGCCAGATGCTCGCCTCAGTTTCCCCTCAGTGTTTTCGAAGGCAAACAAATGGCTGCATTCAGCCTACGAAAAAAGGAAATGTGACCCCGAAAAGATTAAATTATGTTCATCTGTGTCGGGAAGTAGACAGAGAGCAAGAGGAACAGATGGGGGTGAGTCATTCTTGTAGTTCCACATTGCAAATTTAGAATTGTCATCAAAAAGTGACTTCATAGCAGAAAGTGAGAGCCAGGCAGGGAGGAAGACACGGTCGCCTGCTAGATCATTGAGAAGGCGGCAGACGAAACAAGCAGAAGTGATGCAGTGACACTAGGAAGGAGCTGAATGAAATGCCTGTGGAGGAAGGCGTGCTGCGAAGCGATAGCCTTCACATTCACAGCGCATCCTGTTTGCTCAATCACTCACTCCCGTTTTTCATGAATGGCTGAGCAGAGGCAGCCTCCCATTGGCCTAGCCGGCACCCAATCGGAGCATGAGATGACCACACAGGGTGCACGTGCAGCAACTGCCTCGGAACATTACCGCCTGCAGCTTCTAACTAAAGAGCGACCGCACTGGGCTTCCTTTCCTCATCCGCACCCAAACAGACAAACGTCTCCCCATCCCCCAAACGTGTCGCTTGCTTCAGCTGCTCTTGGTACAGTAGTCTGCTTTGTGGCTGTACATTCTTCAGAAAATGTGCAGTTGGCTTCGCTGAGGAGCCACAAGGCCTCTTCCTCTTCTTCTGAATGGAGTTCCGACACAGCCCTCACAGGAAAGAGCAGTTAAATAGCAATAAATTTCAGCTTTTTTGCATGTGTTCTGCATTCTCCTTTGCAAGGCAGAGTGTTGCAATGAGCTTTCAGAACTTCCCAGCTTTTTCCTCCTGCTGATCAGGATTTGGGTAAGGCTGCAGGCTCGACAGTCTTTGCAGATGTCCTACATGTGAAGCTTGGACTTGGACCAGCGGTAGTGCGCAAAAGTCTTAGGCCACCATTAGATTTGTTGTTTTAGTAATGCTATGATGACCATATAATATTGTAAACGATTGGACCCAAAAATGATTTGTCACTACATAATGTTCTTCTCATCTGATCTTTATTGTGGTCTTTGTAAGCATTAACATATCTTAGCCTTTTTAGCCTGTTCTCTTTCGAAAAAAAGTGGCTGATACCCTTCCAAAAAGACTATACTTGATTGAGCTCCTGTTGAAGAGTCAACACGGAATTCTGATTAAGCCGCCAGACGCTGCTATTGCTCGAGTGTCACACTAATTACTTGCCACTGTAGCCTATTTAGCTAACCCTAGCCGTTTATCAGATTTCTTTTAATATTGCATTCATGTGTCACCTATTTTCTGGTTATATAAAGAGACAGAAATATGGTAATACAATATGATTGCTAAAACCACAAATCTAATGGTGCCCTAAGACTTTTGCACACTATTGTATATTAAACAAACAAGCTAAAGAATTTTTTATTTTTTAAATACACTACTCATAAACATTAGGGGATACTTCATAATGGGATCTTCCATTTTAAAATATCCCCTATTTTTTGTAAACAGTTTATTATAAGAATATCAATGAGAATCATATTCTCACTCATATTATTAATTTATTATTAATTATTAATTAATTGGACGTCACCTATGCCAAACATTTTCGTCTCATTTTTCTTTGTTGACGAAAGTGTCAATTAATTTCGTCATAGTTTTAATCGTTGTAAGTAGTTTTTGTTTAGTTATCGTTTAGTTTCGTCATGAAGAAAAGGTTCGTTGACGAAAACTATGACGAAAATAGATCGTTAACGAAATTAACACTGGATGGTTACAAGTGGTTGTGGTGCGAGGTATAAAGAGATGTTTTCATACTTTTTTATATTTTATGTATTATGTATTCACTTATTTTTTTGTTTAAATATTAACCGGTTATTACGGACGACTTATGTAGTGCACTTGTGTTTCAGTTCTGGTTCAGAACGGCCATTCCTTACATCAGCTTGCCAAAAAACTCCTACAAAAGTACCCACTATTTTCAGGCGAGAGGGTGTAAATTAGCTCAGGACAGATGCAAAACTTTGACTCTTACTCTAATTGTTCCTGGTATTCCTGATTCTTTTTCTTCATTGCTTCAGAATGTACTTGCACCACATATGCAGTCAGTTCTGAAGACCTGGGTGAAGGAAGGAGGGATGGTCCAGCTGTCCACCAAACATCTCAAAGCCGAATATAAAGGAGCCAGCGATTCTGAAATCCTCTACACAATCCAGTCTGACAGCGGGCAGCCCCTATACGGTACCACACAGCTCTTAAATCCTTAATTACAGATGCTTCCGTGCGGAACTTCTGTAAACTGTTCATTATACACTTTCCCTGTGTGTGTGTAGCCAGCTCAGAGAGAGTCCTCACCAAAGGACTATTTTTTGCTTAATGTATTTACCTGTGTGTTCCACTGGGCCATTGGGTGGCACAACAAGAATTTGCTATCCCTTCATGGTTATATGGGTTTGGCTGTGGCTGAGGGAGGGGCTTGGAGGAGGGATCACTCCCTGGTGTTGCAACCCTAGATGAGTTGCATTTTAATAACTGCTGCGTTGTTTATTAGTTTTCATTACATCTGTGTGTTTGTAGGTGAGATTGTGTTGGCACCCATGCCAGCTGATGGCCCTGTGGAAGCCTGGCAGGTTTTCCCAGAGGGCACAGACACAAGCTCAACCTCCACCTTCACCCAGCAGGATGTCAACGAGGGTACCGTGTGGTACCGCCATTATGGGGGAAGCACGGAGAAGGACACCTTCCAGTTTCAGGTAGCGAGCAAACACGCACACAGTGACTGGGGTGCGTCTTTTTTTTTTCGTGATAACACATTAATGCTTTGTGCTCTTGGCGTATACTTGAAAATGTCTGATTTAATGTTTGACTATGACAGAATCTTTCATTCCGAAAGCCATCCTTGTAAGCAGGTGTTTCGAGCTTGACTTCTGTCATTCTGACCTGAATAAGATGTATATAGGAAAGATTTTTCTTTCCAGTTATAATTCCTAAGGCCTCTTATTGCCATTAAAGGGAACCGACTGTGATGTACACAAATATTTCTGTCAGTAGCAGCCTGTTTCTAATGCAAGCGGTCTATTCCTTCCATTTTTCGAATTCTTACTAATCGTCATCCAGGCGCCTAATTTGCCCTCCTTAAAATCTCCATTAAAATTTCCCTCCCTTACATATACTTGGATGAACTAACATAATACTAAAGCTCAAATTTGCAATAAATACTTAAGCGCTTGTTAGGTCTGACAGTAATCGTTTTTGGCACTCTCCTCTAAAAAAATATTTCTTTGGGTCTCTTTACCGCATCATTAAAGAGTGCAGTTACAGAGTTCAATTCAGATTTATTATATTAAACTGGTATGTATTGGTAGCAAATGGCAGCGGTTTAGAACTGATGATAATTGTGGCAACCAGTGAGGCGATTATGCAGCTTTGACATTGCTAAAACCCCATGAGGTTTATTGTGTAACATAGGAGACATGTAGGAATTAATGAACCTTTGTGTGTTTGTCTTCCCAGGTGTCTGCCGATGGTTTTCTTGACACACGGAGCGACACTCAGACCTTCTCAATTGGGGTGATGCCTCAGACTACAGGTCTACCTCAGCTAACTGCAGGAGCTGACCTACAGATAAACGTAAAACACAAATCTTGCGTTGTATTTGTATAAAGAATTACAGTGTATATATAGCAGTTCCAGATTTATTTAACACAACCTGGGTCCTTTCTGTGTGGAGTCTTCATGTCCTCCCCGTGTCTGCATATGTTTACTCCGGGTACCCTGGTTTCCTCCCACAGTCCTAAAAATATGTGTGTTCAGTTAATTGGTGTCTCTAAAGTGGCCCTTAGTGAGTGACTGTGTGTGTGCCCTACGATGGATTGGTGTCCCGTTTAGGGTTGTTCCTGCCCTTGCGGCCAGAGTTGCCGGGTGGGCACCAGCTGGCCAGCAACTCTGTGTGGATTAAGCGGAAGATAATAAATAAATGAATAAATGAATGAATTTACACTTAGTATTTCAGAGTAATACAGTCATAAATGCTTAGAGGTAAGAACCATTCAGAACACCATCTACTTCCGGTTCCATTCTATATAGCTGGTTGTTGGTACATGGGGGGGGGGGTGTTTCTGGGTCTGGGGGTCCGGTGGATTGGGGGGTAGTGGGGTTGAGTTTCAAGAAGCCCATACATTACAGTGTTAATTCAGATAACAGGAGTTGGTTCTGCTATATATATGGTATTATTACTATTATTATTATTATATATTTTTAGAAGCAAATGGTAGCTGGATTTTCCGATATTGCAACAGGTTAACACAGATTTAGTGTTTGAAAATGTTATAGCAGTTTTTAACTGGATCCAACTTTTAAAAACAAGTTCTGAGAGTAGTCACAGTCAGGGGTTAGGAACTCCATATTAGGCTTTCTAACCCCTGAGATGAATTCTCAAATGTTATTCACAACCATTTTTTGTGTGGGTCGCCCTGTCTGTTGTTCAGACATGTAATAAAGCTAACATGATCCGTGTTATCTCCAGACGTCATTGTGTTTCATCTGGAAGGCTTCTCTTGTTGATGTGTGTTCATTATCTGTGTGTATGTGTGTGTGAAGGCACTGGAAGATCGTGTTACCCCGATAACATCCTCTGTTCTGTCCTTCACTGACTCGGAAACGCCAAGCAACAAGCTGATCTATAACATCACCAAGCCGCTACCCCCTGGCCAAGGTAATGTAATGCAAACCTATCAGCTTCAGATGGTTTGGGCTGATTGTGCTTACAGACAAACTGCAGATGTTATAGTTTACAGCTCAAGAACACTCTAAATTCTTCTCTATTAAGTGAGAAATTGCTTGTTCTGGCTCTTTAAAAAAAGTCATTCCTACTCTTACCTTTATTTTTTTTATCAGTAAACCCAGACAGGATTAACTTGCAAATGGAAAATACCCCCAACCTGAACATTTTAAACTGAAAAATGAATGGAATAACAAAATTAATTTGCTTATAGGAACATAACAGACATTTCTGGAGTCACCATTTGTTGGCCATTTGTCTAATACCAGTTCATATTCCACTAAAATTCCATTGTCACGTTACCAGCTTCCCAGTCATTCTCTATGGTGCTCTGGGTATGGTAGAGTGCAAGGGGTTTTCCATCTCACCAGAATACCAGCAGCTGTAGTTTTCATGTCTTCACTTGTTGGAAGTGGCATTTGAGCAAACTGAGCAAGCCTAGGGTGACAGTGGAAAGGAAAAACTCCCTCAATAAAGAAGGAAGAAACCTTGGGAGGACCAAGACTCAAAAATGGACCCGTCCTCCTTGGGTTGCCTAGATGTTAATTGAAGAATTAAGTTGTAGTAATAGTAAAATGTAGTAAATAATACAATTTAAATCAATAATACGATTTAATTAGTAACATTATAATAATTAAAATAAATAAAAAAATAGATTTAAGATAATGAGTCCTCAGCGGTAAGTTATTAGAGGCACATCGTCTCATAATAAGTAAATGATAGAGGGAGTTACTGCACTCTGGTGGGACCCGGGCATGGTGGGACTGGTTATTTTTAATGAAGACCAGTAGAGTGATGCTGGGGTGGAGGAGCATCCAAGTGTGTGGTGCTGGAAGTGGTACTGGAATATCACCTCAGAGAGAAAAGAGAAAATGTAGTTACTTAGGGTTAGGAGCACAGATTCTATTAACAGTCACTGATGCCATGTGCAGCATGACGCTTTTTGTCTCTTCTTCTTCTGTGACCTTTGCATAGTGGTACGTGTGTGCACGTGTGCGTCAGCCAGTTTAATCACTTTGAACTCGAACATTTCCCGCGGTGTCTTTAATCAGCAGCGTTCTTAAGCTTGTGCTGCTTGTGTTGCTTTTTGTTTGTGAGTCCTAGTCACTTGTTTGTGCGTCCTCTAGCTTGCCTTCGTACCAAATATGTTCCGTTCCTCCAGTTCCCATTTAAAAAAAAAAAAAAAATTAATCTTCACCCAGTTAAAAGTCATTCATTTGCTTTCATTGACATTTAAAAGGGGTTGGAATGACCTTTTATTTTTAATAGATCTCCTCAGTAGGTCAGTGTCAATATGAATGTTTTAATTTACAATAAACGTACATTGCAGCTTAATGTAGAATCATGGATACAAAAGCTTGGACACCCCTGGTCATAGTACGTTTTATAGATTCTCTACATGAAAAGAAATCAACACAGCGTCTGCAGGGAAACCTCAGTGGCGTATTTTGCAAATGCGTTAAATCGCATATTTGTTACTCGACTATGCAAGGCTCCTGTATGTGGACTGTGCTCAAAATACGAAATATAGCACTATTAGGATATTGGTAACAGATTTGTAAATGTGATTTGTGACATTTTCTTATTTATACAGTTTTGCCCATTACTGTGTGACAGTAGAGTCAGATAAACACAGAGATCGGTGTAATTATATATGTGGCATGAGTGTTTGGTTTTAAACTTGTACTGTTTTGGTCATTTCTGGGGTTTGTTTTGAGTATTTAATTGTTACAAAATTACTACAGGCATTAAGGTGAAGCTATGGGGTTATGTAGTGCTTTTTGAAAAAGAAAAGAAAATTCTTTAGTGACAAATACGGTGGAAAAATTGGACTGACTGCAATAAATCTTTCAAATCTTTCAACCTGATATTTGATATCTTGCAAGTGCAAAGGTTTGAACACCTTTCCAGATAAACCTCTCGTGGTTTTGTAAGGTCTCTATGTAGTTCCATTGTTGTATTTGCAGTACATTTACGTCATTTAGCAGACGCCCTTATTTCAAGCGACTTATAATTAATACAGTCTTACAATCTGAGCAATATTTGGGTTAAGGGCCTTGCTCAGGGACCCAACTGTGGCAAAGGTGGGATTTTTACCCTGAACCTTCTGGTCCATATTCCAGTACCTTAACCACTAGGCCAGCGCAGTCCCATATTTTACCCAGTATTTAAGTCTATTTGCTGCAGGTCCTGTGCTGTTGTGTCTGGCTGGTCGTCTGAATTCGGACGACACTGATCAGACATTATCTTTGTCGTTTCTGGCCTCAACAACAACTGCGGTGGCCTAGCGGTTAAGGTACTGGACTCTGGACCTGAATGAACCTGATGGTCCTGGGTTCAAATCCCACCTGCCAAGCTGCCACAGTAGGGTCCTTAAGCAAGACCCCATTGCTTGGATTGTAAGACTGTACGAGTTGTAAGTCGCTCTGGATAAGGGTGTCTGCTAAATACCGTAAATGTAACAAAGCCACATTTGAATAGTGCCGTTCACAAACCCAACGTGCTTCTCATACTCTCCCGTTTTCTCTGCACAATAGTTCTAATTTATTAAATTGTTTTGGTGTATCTAAACAAGAAGGATTTTCTGTGTAAAATCTACATTACCAAGCCACATTCTTATCGCCAAACCTTACCTCGGTCGGTGTCTGAAAGCTAGAGCGCAAATCATGCAACCTGGAGGGCATTTGGCAAGGTTTATTTGTTGTGTTTATTTTTGTCTGGCTCTGACCTTGGTATGTCTGGCTGGTTGTTTAATTATGGATTACACTGGTCAGTTTGATGCCAGTCTGTGTTTTGGCCTCTACCTGGTGTTCAGACTACAAATCTCAGTATAGGCTTTAAAATACACATTCTGTGATTGCATACCTGGTCTTGTACCCAATTGTTATAGTAATATGAGGTTACATGTAGTGTGATTTTGGCTGGCTTTATTTTACGGCCTGTGAAAGGACATCCGGGATTTATTTATGTCATGCGTTTAGCACAGCACTACACGTTTAGTGTATACGTTTGGTTTTTTGCGGGGAAAATGTAGCACTAATTTACTCTGTACCAGTCCACTGATTCATATTTCCCTTTTTTAGGAACTCTGGAGCATAAAGACAGACCCTACACTCATGTGCACTTTTTCACCCAGACTGATGTAGATGCTGGGAAAGTCATCTACAGGCCACCACAAGCTCCATCACATCTGCAAGAGCTTTACCAGTACTCCTTCACTGGTATGCCTTCTATCACGCTGTTTCATCAGTGTTTTTTTACTTGTCTATTGATTATGTATTATGTATTATTATTCAATATACACAGATCAGCCACAACCTTTAAAACTATCTAATCTGTAACAAAGTTTATGTAGGATAGATAAATGTCCAGGGTTTCATCTATTGTAGGGACGTTTGATGGTACAATGTTCCCTCGCCACTTCTCGGTTCACCTTTCGCGGACTCGGTGCATCGCGGGTTTTCAAAATATATATTAAAAAATATAACGCGGATTTTTGGGTTTTTGCGGAATTCGATCTGCACGTGTGGTATAGTTAACGTATACATAAACATGTATTTGAAGAACTTTTACATACAAAAATCACAAGATTTATAAATATATATTAAAAAATATGAATTCTAACAATAAAGGACTGTTATAAATCATAAAATATTACAATTTACAATAAATAGCGTATTTACTCAGAGGATGAATACTCACCAAAAACGAGAAGTAACACTAGAGCATCGGCCGCCTGAGTCGCTACTTGC
>JAVSBV010000002.1:2206399-2221172 GCA_033117975.1 Parotocinclus spilosoma
ACACACACACACACACACACACACACACACACACACACACACACACACACACACACACACACACACACACAATCTGGTGGGGTGCATTGTATGTATTTCATTTGAGTGGTAAGACCTAAACATCACCATCTCTTGATGCTTTTAAGTATCTAATTACAGTTAAACAATCAATGTAAATATTAATCTTATATGTAATACTATGTTAAAAGGTTTAAGATGTAATTTAAGCGTATGCTGCAGGTTCTCAAAAAATACAAAAACAGGTTCTTCTGCCATTGGTATTAGCAATGTACCTCCTGTATACTGCAACCTCTGGGATGTTTGAGGAAACTCAATAACCTGTTCCCTTTAACGAAAGACACGCCCTAAACAGACATGTGTTCATGCATTGCAAGATGATTAATATGCAAGTTCATTGACTTTCAACTGGAACATTTATTTTGGCTTACAAACTGGTTGATTTCTTGTGTTATCTCTGTATATCACATTGAAAAGTCTCATCTCTCGTCCCTTACAGTCCTGAATAAACTTACAAATTCATACATTTATAAAACCCTCCCAATAAATCCTTCCCCACATGCGGGACCGGCGGTAATACAGAGCTCCAGTCAGCATTTTCATTTACCCCTTCATATCACTCCGACTCATCCGTGGATTATTCACATATTAGCTCAGAGATTAAATGGTTATGGGCTTAAAATAAGACGCTTTATTTTTGTCTCATAATCACTTTTGCTCATGAAAGCAACTATAACCAGGATAATTACTGTACTAATAATATACAAGTCAATTAAGCATTCATTTAAGCATTTAAAAGCAGACACTGACAATATATCTAAGCATTTATGTCAGTGCAGTTTTCTTTAGTTAATATGTATTATGGTGCAGTTCTCAGTGTATTTGTGACTTCTGAAACAAACAAATAGTTACTTTCTAAAGTATTTATACTGGGCAATGTGACAAAGGGGGCTTCGATAGATTTCCAGGCACAGATATGCAATATTGGATTGACTTCCTTAATAAAGAAATGAGCAAGCATAATATTTTTGTCTCATTTGTTTAATTGGGTTTCGTTCATCTACTATTAGGATGTTAATAAAATGGAATGATGATCAGGTCATATTTATGCAAAACCTTGATGTTAAATGTTATGTCTAAATAAATAATAGTCATTCCAATATAGGCATGGTACACTGCATACAAAAATGAGGGGATATTTCATTTTGGGGTATCCCCTAATTTTTGTGAGCAGTATATTCCAAACGTGCTAAAGGGCATTTTGTGCTCACACAACAAGAACCCCACAAAGAACTTTATGAGTCAGCATTTTGTACAGTGTCCTTGAGTGTCGAGAAAGGCGCTTCTAAATAAAATGTATTGTTATTGTATTATTGTTATTATATATTACACAGGAGGTTTACTGTGTTAAGCTGTTATTTCAACTAGTCTGTTGTTTTGACTTTATTTAAACATTTACATTAAGTAAATATATAGCAGTTTCAAGCAAAATGAACTTTGCCGGCTATGTGCTTTCTGAGTCAAACTTAAACCGACTTCATTTTTACGCTTTATGTTTTATGCTTTGGCTGTCCATGCTTGTAATCCAAGAAACAGTTAATCGAAAATGATAAAACTTTTTTAAACTGGTATAATCCAACCTAACCCCTCCCCACAAAAAACAGCCCAAGGCATCTGTCTACATCATTACACCACCCTGTCTGGGCTGAACTGTGAAACCTGGGCAGGTGGGGCAGGAGGTGACAGTTGGGGCAATTGATGGTAGCGTTACGTAATGGTGCAACCCTGAAATTCTTACTTTGTGTACTATAATGTGCTCTTCCTGCTTGCTTCTGTTAATACTCTTTCAAGTTTGGAGCAATGCTTAAATGTAGAGTCAGGAGTTACACTTAACCATTCTCTTTACAGTAAATACACTTCAGCATTGCTGTGCTTAGTGTGAGAAACTGTCATTGCATTCCTAGTATTGGATGGCTGCCTGTACCAGGAATAAGCCACCATTATCACACACTGTCAGCGTGTGATGGCTAGGTGCGACGCTGTCAGCCTCAAACAAGAAAACCAGATCCATTGGTTCAACTTTTTATTTTACTGTGGTCTTTGCCACTCCTGACAGAACCCATATGCCGTTTTACAGGCATACGGGTTAATTAAAGGCCCTCGGTAGCCAATAGGAGAGCAATGAAAAGAGATGCTGGTATTCGACCGAAACTTTAGACTTTTTCGTTCTGAAGGGGCAATCGTTTAGTCGCCTTGAAATCTGAGCCTTGTAAAGACCTAAATGCTGCAGGCATGGCCCACACTCATACCTATCTCTCCAAATTTCTATTAAACAAGACCATAACTAAATATAACCTTGGTGAGTCCGTGCCAAATTTGTGCTGCGGTCTGTTGACTCTGGACATTGCAGGTGCCTGGGAAGTACCTTTCTTTATCAGCAAGACTATCTAAAGCAGTGTTGCATGTAGCTGAGTTAGCGCCTGCTACATGTGGGAGTGGAGGGTTATCACCTGTATCCATCTAGACTGATATTAAATGACAACAAGGACAAACTTACTGCTTGTCAGTTCAACTATTATTAGTCCAAACGTGCTAAAGGGCATTTTGTGCTCACACAACAAGAACCCCACAAAGAACTTTACGAGTCAGCATCCAGATGAGTGGAAGGACAGCTTTGGGTTGATGCAGGACCATAGATCATCTTTGGTAAAACTGAACAGGCAGAGCGTCCAAATACAGGACAATGGCTTTGCTGCATGTTTCATATTACAGTTCTACTCTTGATAGGCTGGAGTCTGGATTAAATGGTCTAGCTTTTTTCTTACTTTATTTGCTTGTAATCTTGCAAGCAACCAACTCGTTGAAGCAAGGCACACTGCCAACACTCTCCCAACGTAAAACCTTCTATGCATGTACAGAAAGTGGGGCATTGCTAGAGTGGGCCATGCTGTTCCATGGATGAGAAATGAAGAACAGATTTTTTTAATCAATTTATTTCATTTAGAAAACACTGTTATGCAGAGCAACTAACAATTTGTTTTACACATAATGGAATAAGGGTCTTGCTCAAAGACCTAACAGTGGCAGCTTGGCTGGGGTTCGATTTCAGTCCTGGACCTTCTGGTCCATAGTCCAGCCTCTTAACCACTAGTCTACCACTGTCCAGCTTTAGCAGCTTAATTTGTACTTTTGGTAGGTTATACAGTTATAATTGGCTTACCAAAACATAACCACAATCAATCTTTACCTTGCCTGAAAACTGACTGAATATCGTTTAAATATTTGCAGATGTCCATTAATTAGACCTCAAGCTTTCAGAAAGTTGCATGGTGTGTCCTGCAGTTCTGCCCAGTAATCCAGGAAACAATGGACCTCTAACCCTCAGAAGTTTATTGGGGTGCTGCAACTTTTTACTGTCAGTGGTAAGTATATCATACTCTAAACGTGTGGGTACGTGACCATGTGAGCGTGTATTGCGGGAAGATGGTGGTGTATTAATTGTTTAGTGGCGCTGGTGTGTTTCTCATTTCCTCTCTCTCTCTACTCCAATTCATACATGATCAATCGTGTGATGATTGGGAAGTAATGATGTGGAAGAGTAAATATTTATAGATTGGTAATGAGTACTGGAGGGAAACCCAGCCCCCCTTTGACCAACACACTACAGCTCCGCCCTTAAAGCCATAACATACATTCCTGTGCAAATCTGGATTTCATTGACGGCAGATCCAGTCTGCAATGGTATCATTCTTGCTTTGCTGGTTTATGTAAAATCCACTTTCTGGCACTGAGGATGAACAAGCATCCCCTACTTGTTCACACATCCCCAGCAGATCGGTAACTAAAAATGACTTTATCTTTAGGTAGAAATCAGGTGAATCTTCATAGAAGACCATCTCCATATGCTCGCTATTTATTGGAGATGCAGAAGAATTGAGCGCTGTGTAGGATTGTACGGTGCTACAATCAGCTGTAATTTTGCTTTGTGTCATTCACAAATGGATTCGTTCGTTTCATATGATCCTTTAATAATGATAAATGCTCCAGCAATCAGCTCCGATCCTTCAGAAAAGGCCCTGGGATCAAACAAAGCAGGCTGGCTTGTCCGGGCTGCCTGTTCGCCCTCATCTTTTGCACCTCATCAGTAGATCACTCCTGGTGAAAGATGGTAGGAGCTTAGGTCTGCATCAAAAGACATTCCTCTTATTCCTAAAAGACAGGGGTCTCTGCTTTCAGTCCTTAGGCCAAAGTGCATACATGACCTCCCCTCCTCCCACACCTCAGCCACTCCCCCTGGTCTACCACACAGGCCTTTCATGAGTGCTCCAGCTCAAAGCTTTGCCGCTCGTGAGAGGAAGTTTCCAATTTCAGCCGTGCATGTGGGAAAATATGTACGTTTCTGAGAGGACCTTTTGTCTATGGCCATAATGGCAGCAATTGGAGTGCAGAGGTCACAAAATGCAGTGTGTCACTGACACTAAGCAGGCATGCATGCGGCATTTTATAAGGGCGCCCCCTCTGCTGTCAGAAATGCCGCCATTGTTGACGTAATAAAATATTGCTCTACAACTTCGAGCATTTACAAAGGTTAAAAACATGGCCCTGTTCTTAAAAGCACAACAGGCTACATTTTTCAAAGCAGACCAGAAGCCCTCCCAGTCCTGGAGTAGGATGTCATTATTTCATTGCACTCCTTGCCTTGGCAGTAGGGGCCAAGGGGGATAGTGCTTGTTTTTTTAACCCTGAAGCCTAGGGGTGGCAAAACATGGCAACAAAGACCAACCTGTCCAGCCTCACCCTATAAAAACACGCACGGGCCTCAACGTGATGATCACAGACCCGACTTTGGCTTAGATCACCCCCAGACCCAGTGCAGCGGAGGCAGAAATCATTTCCCCATCCAGTCTTTTCTCCACACCATCTAATTGCCTAGCAGACCCAATGCATGAAAGAGAAAAGAAAAAAAGCAACCTTGTAAATTCCTTCCACACAAAAGCCGAGGGGGGAAAGGTGCTCTTATTTTGAAATGGTAACTGGAAGTCACCCAGGCTGAACAGAGCAGATGAGTAAAACATTGTTATAGCATACAAAAGAGCCCAGTTACTTAGCAGCATTTTAATAACAAAACAACAATAGCTGTTCCCATCTTTAAGAACTACATTTGCTAAACAATACTGATAAAGATTACTTGTACCTCAAATTGCACTAAAATCACTTACTTAGGAACAAGGTTCTAAAGTCGAAGAACCGATACAAGGCGAGTGGTCAGTATTCAGAAAAGTCTGCAATCCCCCATTTGGCCCTGGTGGAGCCCCTGTCGGGTTAACCCCATGATTAAAGGGCCTATTTCCCTTCCGACAGATCAGGAGACAACAATGCAAGGGCCTGGAGAGCCACACCACAAAAGAGGCCAAATCTTCCCACAACCCCTGCATGTCTCTCCCTGGCAGGATTTCACAAAATGTATCACCATATCAAAAGTGCATTCTACCTGACCCCGTTCCCCGTGACTGCGACCCTTAGCTTTAATGGCCACAGCAAGACAAATGGTCACTACATGTCATGCCCAGGCAGCCTTTTGTCCCATTTGCAGTCTCATCTTTCCTGGTCTGACAGGTAGGATACTGCATGGAGTTCCGAATAATCTACAACAGTGTTTAGAAGGCAAATTTTATTTTATAGCTCTTTTGTACTGTTAATGGGATCTGGATAAGTCGCTTATAAATTATTTTATATAAATAAAGTCCAGGCTCTACTGTAAATGAGAAGTCCCATCTCGACCTCATTTGGACTTGGTCTTGCCTCGGTGTAGGGGTAAGATGAACTAAGAAATGTATTACTATGTATCATAATTGAACATCAACTATTCATTCACATAGAACAAAACAGTCTCCTGCTGAAATAAAGTCTGCACTCGGGTTGGCTAACTTATTTAAAAACTAGCTCCTGCTCTTCTCATTAAGCACTGAGTTATTTTGAATAGACTAAATCTCATTTTCATGCCAGGCTTCACTAAATAAGAAATATATTATGTATAATGATAATAATTGTAAAGTGAATTACAAACCAATGCCTTTTTTAAATTTTATTTTATAATATCTGTATGATTAAATCTTAATCTGGCCTCTGGACTCTTTGTTTCCTGGTCTTGGTCTTGACTGGGACTTGGCTCTAGTGGTCTTGAGTATGAAACTATTTATAGGTCTACGTTATTTGTAAATGACACTTATTCTGGTCCTTTGGTGGGATATTCCCCAAGTACAGTATCCCTCGTGCTATGAAATTGTTTAATTAGCTTTTGGATGGTGCTGATTTCTTGTATGGAACTTTGTCATTAGCTGGTAGCTTTTAAGGTTTTGAAAGGAGGTATTTGAAAAGACTAAAAAAACATTTTTCTTCTTCATGGATGGCTGATTTTTTCACACAGACTTATCTTGCCCACAAGGGAGGGTGATGGTACTGCTGAGGGGTTGCTTACTCATTCTAACTCCCATTGATGCCCTCCCGGCCTGCTGATTCAGCTGAAAAGAGGGATATTCTCACACTAATATCTCTCCATACACATGCACACACATTAACCAAACATTGGTTCTGACTTGATGAACAAATAAAGCTCCTTTATAGTTAATACACATAATTAAATGTTCCTATTCAATTTAGACAATCGATCAATATTATACTCTATGGCTGTGGAAATGGGGGAAATTCATATAGTCTGCTGTCACCTAAGCTGCCCAACACAGCATGGCCCTCTAGAGGAGGGTATCTCAGCCCGCAAATGGCTCCCCCAGAGGCCTCTCTCCTTCTGCCCCTGATGACTATGCTACACGTCTCCAAGTGCTTCTGTCAGATTCAATAATTCTTGTCTGTTTTGTGGACAGCAGTAAATAAATGGACAGTTTGAGTGAACAGGCATTCATTACATAACAAACAGTAACACAGAGAAAAACACACACGCAATAATGAGTTATAATACCTGATTAAGTAAACTCAGCTTTTGTAATCCCTGCTTCTTTTGGTCAGCTGTGCCCAGAGCCTAACCTGATGTTTACACCTGGGCACAGGTGGGCACCAGGCCATCACCTGGTGTGACAGGGGTTGCTGATGAAGAGGCAGTAGAATATCCGGTCTCATACCCAACCAACCATGTGTCTGACATTAAGCCCAGCCAGGAAACTGGAACGCCAAACTGCCGCTGCATCACTCAAACATCCCTGCTAATAGCTAAGTGCTACTAATATTCTAACTGCGTAGCACTTTAAGTCAACAGCTTATACAATATTTTAACAGTTAAATAAAATATGTTTGCAATTGTACATAAGGAAATGATGCAACTCACAGTAACTTTACATGACTTCACGTAACACCATGTGGAGTTAAAATAGCTTAAAATAGCTAACAGATGGGCACTCTGAATTCATACATAATTTAAATATGCGATTTTAAAAGGTACATATCACAACTTGTTAGTATATAGACTAAACAATGTATGCGAAAAGCTGTGGCTAATAAAGCCAGGTTCCAGTTAAAGGTTTGCATTAGCTTGCATTTACATAGCTTAGCAGAGCTGCAGGGGGCTATTGTAATTTAATTAGGGATTTTTGGTAAAAAAAATAACGACTTGGTCTGTATTAATATTCATGAATATACCATGACAAATGTTACTATATCCACCAGCTGTGTCACAGTGAAATTAAGTGGCGTTTTAACCAGATTCTCTTACATTAGTGCACAAACAAAACATAACTTTCCTCGTTTGCTTCTACATAGTATGAACTGTTGAAGAAACTATAGTGCCTTTAATATAAAACACAGAACTGGGTACTTGTACTGAGAAAGAATGCTAAACGTATGATTAAGTAGAATTGATGTCTTAGCTTAATATCTGGGACAAATGTAATTTATTTATCCTGTACAGATATGCGCAGTTTAGGGGTCATTTGTTCCTTTTAATGGCTGAGGTCTTGACAATTCTAACACATTAATAGAAATAAAAATCTTCTTATTGTAACTGAACCCAGGACATTCTTGCTCTGAGGCAGCGATGCTACCCACCGAGCCACCGTGAGGTTAGCAAGGTTAGCATGTGTATTTTTACTGCCATAAATTTATGAAATTAAACAGATTTTTATTTATTGAATTCATGAATTTTGATTTACTTTACATTAACTACATGCATACGTAGGAACTGTTACACTGTGTTGGGACACATTTAGGACACGGACACGAGCAAAGACGTGAAATGTAAAAGTTTGTACTCTGCTGAACACCATAAACACCACGTTGGTTTCACCTACGTATACCTAGAAGTGCTGAGTGCCAGTCATTTGACCAATGGGACTTCCTACTGTACTGCTCACAAAAATTAGGAGTTATCTTATTATGGGATATTTCATTTTTGTGCTCAGCATATTAGTAGATAAGCAGATTTACTGACTTAAATATGTTGAAAAGGTGAACCTGAATTGCCTTTATTGGCTTCCTTTAGATGGACTCATTCTCTCTTGGTTGTGTGCAGCCAGCAAGGTATATTTATTCATGTTTATATTCCACCGTGGTCATTGGAATATATTTATTCTACAGTGAGTGTGATTGTTAATGAGTGCCTGTAAATGAAAAAACATGCTGTTGGGTATTTTCTCAGAAGCTGTGTAGAAGGTAGAGTTTTACTCATATTTCAGAGATATCTCTGAAACATTTATGTATTGTTTGATCCCAGGTTTGATCCCAGGGTGGAGCGACCTGGGTCATCTCTGCGTGGCTTTACTCTAGGTACTCCGGTTTCCTCCGACAGTCCAAGGACGTGTGTTAGCCCAACCTGAGCGTATATTTTGTGACTAGTCTTACTGTATCCAATAAATAAACAATTTAAACAATAATAAAGTGAAAATATATTTTATATTTACATTACTGTGGTATACAGACTAAGTGACTATGGTAATGTGGTCGTTAATTGGCGCATATCTGTACTTTCTACCACTGCATTACATTTACATTGTGCTACTGCATGTTCGGGGAACCAAAAATTCAAAAATCATTATTAGTTTAAGATATATTTACATTTACATCATTTACAGATGCTTTTATTCAGAGAGGTATCAAACTGATATACTCTTAAAAGGTACAATCCAAGCAATTTTGAACTAAGGGCCTTACTTGGTCGGCCTTCTGGTAAGTAGTCATTTGCCTTAACTGCCATGCCACCTTCAGTCCACTGATAATTGTTAATATCTTACATGTTTTCTTTCTATTCAGTCTTCAACCTTAAAACAGAAAATGAAGATTAGAGAGATAAATAATAGAGTCTAAAGTTTTTTTCTTTGTCAACACCATTTCCCTTTGACACCTCCACTAGTTACTGTAAGGTCTTACACATTTTGCCCCAGTTTGTCCACACCTTCAGTGGAGTATTTACACTGTAATAGGGGAAGCTACAGTGGCAAAGAACTGACACTTTAGATAGCCACATTTCCTCTAAAAACGATAGCATCTTTTTTTAAAAAAAAACATGAAAACAATTAGACTTCCTTGCCACATAATGCTCACCTTGACATCCATTTATGTATTTTTGTATTTCCTGACCCCAAAAAATTACAACCTGGGATCCACAGGTCATCGTTCCATTTTAGGACTTTTTTCTGCTCTTTCTCACCAACTTCTAAGATGTGATCTTTACAACCAAACTTCCATGACAGGTGAAATTTGCAAGACTCGCCGCAGCAGCCCCGATTAAAAGGGCCTCTCTTCTCCGCAGCTGCTGTGTGTAAATCAGGGGCGATTTCCGCATGCTGTCTGCTCCGGAGAGAACCGGAGGAGGGGGGGTGCGGGGGAAGTGGGTTTCTTCGGCTCGTGTTGTGTAAGGCGTCAGGCGAAGACGGGCCCGGCGGGCTCTTACTCGTACACGTACAGTAGGTTTTGGAACGTGGGGTTCGCAGCTGATCAGGTTGCAGAATGGATGACGTTCAGTGGATGACAGCTGCTTTGGTCATGGATTTGCAGAGGGCCACTAATGTAACATTCATTCCTGACCACTGGAATCACATGAAAAAGACTGAGTACAGCCTCAGAGGCCACTAATTATGCCCATCCCTGAGCTGGTGAAAGGGGGCAATGCAATCAGATCCCTGCCGAAATATTCACTCGGATAAATGAATGAGGTCACACACATGTGCAAAGAGAGATTCTTTACCCGAAGGACAGCATAAAGACTGCAAGTTTACATGTAGGTCTACAGTGCTGTAACTGAAACCAAAACCTATTTGTCTAGCAATAAAGGCATAGGAAGATGGCCATAAATGAAGTTTCAATCACTGTATAGCAATATAAAACCTTTTGATCACACCTGTTTTGCATAGCAAAGCTTTAATGTTATTCATTCATAGATAAAGTCAATAAAAGATTGATATAAAGCCAATAAAGCACGATGCAGATGAGCGGCATGTGGTTTGTTCTATTTCTTAGTTCCTTCTGTGCTGAGAAACGTCCATTCATTTAAAAAAGAAAGCAGAAGAGCTTTGCACAGTTCCTGGAAAAGGCAGGGCACATGGAACAGCCGCAAAAGAGGCAGCTGCTAAGAGGACGACGTTTCAGAACAGAAGTGAAAAAACGAGTGTGAAAAGAGAGAGTCTCAGTACACCATGCATGAAATTGATATCAGGGGCTCAGGCCGGACATATAGCATATTATATAAAGTGCAACTTTCACACAAGATTTAAGAATCTGTGCTTTACTGGGAAGTGCAGCTGGTTTTCAACTGAATTGTACATGGACATTCTTCTTCTGACTGTGATGGAGCAGCAGTTAAAGTACTGGACTATTGAGCAAAAAGTCGACAGTTCAAGTCATGGCACTGGCACTCTGCCACTGGTGGGCCCTTGAGCAAGACCCATAAGCCTCAAGTGCTTGGATGGGAAATTGTAATCGTGTACAAGTTGCTGTGGATAAGGCTGTTTACTAAATGATGTCAATGTAAATGTTTGGACCCCTCTTTACACTTCACACGGACCGCACTGATCTTTCAACACAGATTTGGATAGTGCTAGAAGTCTTGAGCATTCTAAAGTTTTCAGTTTAGATTCTGCTCATTCTTTATTGAAGTTGTAGTAGTCACTGCACTTTGTCTCTGTTTGTCCTTTTTACTCTGGTCCGGACCCCCACAGGACCCCCACTGATCAGATATTATTTTTTGGGTGCTGGATCATTCTGAGCTCTTTAGTGACATGGATGTGGTGGTGGTGTGTTAGTGTGTGTTGTGCTGTACAAGAGGATCAGACACAGCAGTGCTGATGGAGTATTAAACACCTCAGTTGCCCTGCCGGATTGAAACTAGCGTTCGAGTGGCATGTCATCCGCCGTGGAAACTTGTTTTTGAGTGCTGTGCCTTCTTTCCAGGTCAGACTTAAGGTTTATAAAGGTTCTAAAGCCATTTCCAAAGATTTGGATATCCATGGAATCCATGGAAATCCACTGTTCCAAAGACATGGAACAGTGTTGAACCTTCCCAGGAGTGGCCGGCCGCCCACAATTACCGCAAGAGTGCAGCGACGACTCATCCAAGAGGTCACAAAAGACCTCACCACAACGTCCAAAGAACTGCAGGCCTCACTTGCCTCAGTTAAGGTCAGAGTTCATGCCTCCACCATCAGAAAGAGACTGGGCAAAAATGGCATGCATGACAGAGTTCCAAGAAGAAAACCGCTGCTAAGTAAAAAGAACATTAAAGCTCATCTAAATTTTTACAAAACACATCTTGATGATCCCCAAGCCTTTTGGGTACACATTCTGTGGACCGATGAGACAAAAGTTTAACTCTTTGGAGGTGTGTGTCCCATTACATCTGACGTAAAAGAAACACTGCATTTCAGAAAAAGAACATTATATCAGGAAACCTGGAAGACTTGCTGTGATAAATGGAACTATGAATTCTGCCGTCTACCAAAAGATCCTGATCCTGAAGGAGAATGTCTGGCCATCTGTCGTGACCTCAAGCTAAAACGAACTAGGGCTCTGCAGCAGGACAATGATCCAAAATACACCAGTAAGTCCACCTCTGAATGGCTAAAGAAAAACAAAATAAAGACTTTGGAGTGGCCTAGTCAAAGTCCTGACCTGATTCCTATTGAGATGATGTAGTATGACCTTAAAAAGGCCGTTTATGCGTTATGCGAAAACCCTCATTTACCTCAGAAACCACACAGTTTGCTTTAGATATTAAATCATAAATAGATTTAACCAAAATACTATAATTAGCTTTCAAATTTACCAAAACTGTACCACAAAATTACATTAGGCACAACATTTACCACACAAGTTATTCTAAAATTATGAGACAATTAGCCTCAGAAATAACCACAGCGATACAGAAAGCGCACAACTCGCTGCAAATTTCTCAGTAGAATTATACTGAACCCAAAATTCGACAGTTATAAAAAATTAGGAACATAATTTACCACACAAGATGCTATAAGAATATCACAGGATAATTGGACTTGATATTTACTGCAAACTTTGCCTCAGAAACCACACACATGGCTTCAAATATTACATCAGAAATAAATTTAACCAGAATATTATAGTTAGCTTTCAAATTTACCACAAGTGTAGCACAAAATTGCATTAGGAACTCTACAATTCATGTAACTGAATTAGAACAATTCTGCAAAGATGAGTGGGTCCAAATTCCTCCATAATGCTGTAAAAGACTCCTTGCAAGTTATTGCAAACGCTTGGTTGCAGTTGTGGCAACAAAGGATGGCCCAACCAGTTATTAGGTTTAGGGGGCAATCACTTTTTCACACAGGGCCATATAGTTAATAATTAACACCTTCATTTCAGTCCGTGTCCATAAACACAGCAAACCACTTCCAAGCAAACCACCTCAGCAGTCCATAGGAAAAGAGGCTAGATGACAGGTATCCATAGCAGCGGAACCTTCTGGGGGAGTTTTTACATTCTCTACGGCCCGACCTCAAGGCCGATCCATAGATAAGACGGGTGTTTTCATTTTGGTGCATCACAAACCCCTTTTTCTTATTTTTGTTTTAGCCCAGTTTAACATGATCAGGTTCCATGGAGGCCAGAGTATCCAGAATTCATTAGTTGCTGGCAGAAGTGCATCAGGGATAAAAGCACTGCTGCAGTGCTTGGAATAGGTCCCTTCCCTCTCTCTGACAAGCCATTTGTGCTTGTGTGCCACCCAACTACAGTCGAATGTGGTTAATTGGACCACCGGTTAATGGAACCAGCTGCTTATTCGGACCAAATCCTAAAGTACCCAAACAAATCCAATTACATACGTGTAATGTTATTCGCTTATTTGGACCAAAATTCCGCTTAATCGGACCAAAGAACGTGAGAGAATAAGAAAAATAAGCCACAAGTGGCCACCTAGTGATCAGCGATTTATGGGAGGATTCCTGTGCTCTTCGGAAGAAGTTATGCTGTTGGCAACACAACTTTTCGGATTTCCTGACCTTTGATAAGAGCAAAACCAGCAGCAGGTTAACACGCCCACCACTTTCTTTCCCACAGAGAAGCACCCAGCAGCGTGGTTATTGGATGCATCTGCATCTCCGCTTTTTGGTGAATTGAAGTCAAGCGTAAACTGCCGGGATTGAACCAGTTTGCTGAGTTCACCAGTAAGTTCTGAGTTCTACACATGTATCATACAAAAGCTTATAAACTTCAAGTTTTGGCTACCCAGGGAACATGAGTTATATCAAAACACAAGTGTTTTCCAATCAGCTACCAAGGAAACAGCATGTATTGTTGCTGCTGGTAAAACCATACCGTCAAAGTTTCTTCATTACCACCAACTTCTTCAAATTTCACTGTAGAATGTTGAAGTTCAGGGGCTTTGCCACGGGCTTAATAAACACAGAATACCAGTTGTTCACCAATATATATATATATATATATATAAAATGTAGAAAATAATAAAAGATTGCTGGGGTTTTTTTATACCTTTTTTTGACAATAAGCTTGCCTCAATATCCGCATCTACATCTTTAGTTTCTCCTTGTCTCTGTAGTTTTCTTTTTTCCTTTTTCTTTTTCTTCTTCAGCTCCATATCAGGCTTCAGTAGTGACAAATCACCACTTCCTCTCTGTATTGGCATAATTAACCAAATGAGACTTTCATACAGCATACATACAACACCAATCAAAGTTGCAGAAGAATAAAGAAATACAATCATGTGATGCTGAAATGTTTTCCATGAATTATGTATTTATGTAGTGATCTTGTGTTATTATTTGGTGATTTCCTCAGCTAATGAGTGCAATGAGTGGCTTTTCTTTTGAGGGTCAATCTGTATAAGACCCAGTTTCCTTGCAGTATTAAGGAGGCACATTTGCACGTGCTTAGCACAGTTACTTTTCAGCTCTAACATCCCTGGTTCGATCCCGTCCCAGGATCCACCTGCGTGGGGTTTGCTTTTTAGATCTTTTGTCTACGTGTGCCCGTCAGGTACTCGGGTTTTCTTCCCACATTGGATTTGTGGGAATTGTATCTCTAATTTGTGAGTCACTGATGTGACATTAAATAAAAACAAATAAACATCAACAAACATGGTGGTAATTAATGGTATTGATCAAAGCACTGCTCAAGAACTTCTGCTTCCGTTTTGCTACGCCCCATCCAAAAACATTGGCAACTATTTTTTAAATAATTATGGACTTAGAACTTAGGTGTTACATTTGATTCAGATCTCTCCCTTGACGTGCACATTAACAACATCACACGAATTGCTTTCTTT
>JAVSBV010000002.1:2221272-2245917 GCA_033117975.1 Parotocinclus spilosoma
GGGCAAAAATGGCCTGCATGGCAGAGTTCCAAGAAGAAAACCACTGCTAAGCAAAAAGAACATTAAAGCTCGTCTCATTTTTTCCAAAACACATCTTGATGATCCCCAAGCCTTTTGGGAAAACATTCTGTGGACCGATAAGACAAAAGTTAAACTCTTTGGAAGGTGTGTGTCCCATTACATCTGGCGTAAAAGAAACACTGCATTTTGGAAAAAGAACATTATACCAACAGTAAAATATGGTGGTGGTAGTGTGATGGTCTGGGGCTGTTTTGCTGCATCAAGACCTCTAATGTAACTGAATTACAACAAATTTGCGAAGATGAGTTGGCCAAAATTCCTCCAGAACACTGTAAAAACTTATTGCAAATTGAACAGGAAATTAAGAAGAGGGCAAACACTTTTTCACACCACTGTGTGTACTACCTTGTCTCTATCAGCTTGAGCGCATGTAAATCAAATCCTGTGTTCTTGGCTTGAGAAAGGTGTTTCTCATCTACGACAAATGCATTCAGCGAAAATGTGGCTTCAGATGCAATACATGTAGCACTGGACAGGATTTATGGTTTATAGATATGCACTGGGAGCACCATTAGGTCGACCCCCTTGCTTTTACAATCATTGCTCATTTTATCAGTTCCAATTACTATATAGATGCACTTTAGTAGTAAAATCTTTTAGGCCTCTTTCCTCTGTTCTTTACTAGTCAGGACCTCAGGACCCCCACAGGACCACAACAGATCAGGTACTATTCAGGTGGTGGATCATTCCCAGCGCTGCAGTGACATTGACAAGGTGGTGGTGTGTTAGTGTATAAAAGAAGGAGGTGCAGGTAAGGAATATGCACAAAATGAATTATAATTTGTAAAATGGAAATAGCCTTTGTCCAAAATTCCTTGTGTAAACAAATAAATGAAGCAACCTTTGAAGAAGACCTATCCTCCCCGTGTTTACATTAAAATTTCTGAATAGTGTAGGAGAGATTTTAAGCGTCCCACATGCGTATTATTCCCTCTACAGCATTAAACATGCATAGGGATTATATGCAATTACTTACAATTCTGGACACGCAATAGTTCTTATGTGTACCAAATAGCTAAAAGATTGTGCAACATGTAACACAACTATGGTAACGTCATATAAAACATAGATCACAACAGAGCTTTTAAGTGATATTTAAAATACTTATCAAGCAGCAGGGATATGTACAATATTTGCTATACGACATTCGTTATGTGGCTTCTGTGGCACTTTGGGTAGGGTTGCAGAAAGGATAAGACTGTTTGAGGAAGCCTGATTGTGTAGTTTTATGTCATTTTTAGGGAATGTGTGCGTATGTAATCTATGAGTCGAGCATGCATGAGATCAGTAATGCCCGGAGTCCAACACAAACATCCGTGCTTGGAGAATTAAGTGCATTCAATTCAATGGCAGGCTTGTACAGTCATTTTCAGTTCCTGCTTTTTTAAGGGGTATTTATGTCTATTCCAAGCAGCTAAGGAGCTTCTGTATACTTTAAGTTAATTCATCCTGCCCGTGTGGACTCGCATCATCAACAAAAATCCAAAGACCTGGAACAACTTCAATTGTCATATCTCACTGTCTGCTACGGTGGGATATTTTGGAGATTTGTGTGCATGCCTGCATGTGTGTGCTTCCACATGTGAGCCTGTGTGTGTGTGTCCATGCAATGAGTGGGGGTCAAGAACGGATGAGGTCCATTGGCAGGAGGCCACTATTAGCTATTCAAGCTTTAACGGCTAGTGGTGGAAGAGAGACAAAGAAAAAGACATGGAGAGGCAGACAAAGACAGAGAGAGAGAAAGGCACACTAGGCCTGAAGTAAGTCACTTTCAGGGCCCGACAATGCCGCTGGAAGAAAGAGGCTGATGACTGCTGCTAGGAGACTCCATTAAGAGGCATGCGGATGGCGGGCCCCAAGGCCCAAAAAAACATCAATGGGCTCATCCAATCCTCATTAAGGGGCTGAAATGATAGAGATATACATGAGAAAAAGCCCATAAGAGATGAGAGAGAAAGGAGGGCCATGCCACCCAGTGAAGCAGGCCTGGCTCGAGCCTTGGAGCCCACAGAGGGGGTGCCCTAGCCAGCAAGGGCCACCTATGGCACAATAATAGACAATGAACTCAAAGCGAGAAGGTCTTTTTTTCTCCCTAGATCAGAAAACAAGCCAGTGTTTGACATGCTTCCTGGATAAATCTGTCATTCAAAAAGCACTTTTATTAATCACAAGCTTCTTTTCCAAATTATAATGTGTGACTATAAAAATGATCCAAAGCCGTTCAGATTGCTCTGGCTTCTCATCTCTATGTCAGTAGAGTCACAGACGGTAAGTCAGCATTTGGTAATGATGTGAGGAACCATGAACCACTTATTCGCTCATAAAGTGAGCTTCTGTAGGTCACTGGCTGGGCTCGGTAAATGTGGTGACTCTGTGTACACTCATGGTTCAGCTGTTGATCTTGTGGTTGATTATAAACCATTGAATGTGACTTATTTCCAGTGCTGTAGCATTCCTTGACTGGAATTCATAAAAATCAGACATATGATTAAGAATGAGTGCGTGTCATATTAACGAATGCATGTTCCTGTATGGGACGTCAGTTCACCTCGATGTGACACACAGCTAAAATAGAAAGGCATGGGTGATGGAGCCAGTTTAAGTACATTAACGCTGAGTAATTGAATCACATACAAACAGATGTATATGTGGCGTTTGCTGCAGAATCCTGTTTAAAGGAGTCTGATACCACTCCTGGGATGCCATGCTAAATAAACAGTTTCATGGAAATGAAAAATGGAAAGCTTGGACATCCCCTTACCCTCTCTGACCCCCAGCCCCTTCTGATGGTCTACCCACCTCTGCTGCATTCCTTAGTCCACCCATGACACAATCGCATGGCCACAGGCCTCTAAGCACATAATCCCCCAACAGCACAGCCACTCACTCAAGCCCCCCAGTTTGAGGAGAGTAAAAAAGGAAGGGCTGGGCTCGCAGAGGAAGAGCTATGGAAAGACCGGGGCAGGGGGGTGTGAGACAAGTGACAGAGAGAGAAAGCAGCACCCGGGAGGCAGCGAACACGACTTAAGAAGCTGATGAGGTGAAAGAGAAAGAATAAAGAAGGCCTGGGGAAAGAGAAAGAAGTCAAATCCTGAGATGGGTGGAAGCAATTGTGGGAGAGAAAGGATTTGGCCACAATGTCAGACAGTGCAGAAGGGTCGGGGTCCAGGTCCGAGGCCTCGCTCTGCCTCCTGGGTAAGAGACAGCTGAAATCAGGATCTCCTCCTCCAGGGTCTGCTAGAGTTCAAGTGCGAGCAAGAAAGGGGGGCTTCCCTCCTGTCAGGCAGTCTCAATCCTCAAACCTATTCCTGAGGCAGAGACACACAGAGATATCTAGTAATGCAGAGAACAGTATCCCATGACTGCAGGAAACAGTTACAGAAGAGTAGAAGATTTACTGAATGAAGAAGATGATCTCCTTAATAGACGTTCTCATGCTATCACAACTATCCAACAACCCTTTCAATATGGAGGACAGATAAAAAAACATACACAAAACAGCTACACATGTTTACTGTAGTTAAATGTAAATGTCATGTCAGTCCGCTTAGAGTTGCAAAGTTGGGTCTGCAGTCACTGACAGCCTGGGGGAGTTCAGTCCGCCATTTGGCTGCAGGTGAGAGAGCATTGACGCTTATATTCTCACAAGGGGAAGAGAAGGAGGCAGCTTACAAACCATCAAATGTTGAAACAAGTCACTAAGTTGCAAGTAACAAGTAAGCCTTAAAGTCCCAAGCTAATACAGTCAATTCCCAATTTAATAAATCTCGAGTCAAGTCCCGAGTCAAGATGAGAAAGTTCAAGCCAAGTCCCAAGTCCTTATCTTTAAGCCCTAGTTGAGTTACTAAATGGGGTTTTAGTGTGCTAGCAGCCAATTATAAGGGTTAACAAAGCAAGTGTTCATATCCAGAAACTGTCATAGCTACTGAGAAAAAAAATTAACAATATAATGCTGTGTTGTGAGATAACGCGGTCACATTGTGCAGTGTTCATCATTAGCTCACTGAGCTAGCTAACTATTTACTATGTAAACTATAAACACAGATGTACTGTGTTTTGTGTAGCCTCAAATGTCAAAAGTTTGATTATGTTGATTCTCCATCAGTGATCTTACCCACATTTTGCATGTTGTAGTTCCTTTTTTACACGCGCTGACACACACACACACACACACACACACACTGGCTGCAGAATTCTCCTTGTAGCTAGATTATGGATAAACAAAGCTAAGATACAGTACAGTACCATGCAAGAAATACAAATGTTATGTAATCAACACTATTATATTAACACTTGGAAATAAACAGGGACATTAAATTTCTTTTTTGTTGTTTTTTTCCCTATTTTTTTGTTGTTTTTTTTTCCCTAAAGCTGATGCCAAATCAAAAGTTGAGTGGAGACTTGGGTCATCAAATTCCCATTTAATTCCAAGTCAAGTGACTGAAGTCCATACCATGAACAGTGCTGGTGCTGAGCCATCCTGGTTGGTATCTCGTACCCTTTGAGCATGGCTCGGTGCAACTCTTGCACAAGACAATCTGAGCCATTCAAGGGTATGAGATACAGAGATTGGTACTATATGTATCGGTTTGTACACCACCTCTGGTGCAGTTTAAGTTGCATTCCTCTAGGTCCCAGTTATATTTCATTTCTTTAGTATGTCAAGCTTAAGCAGACCAGGGATTCATGCATAAATAAAAAGATAATGATCCATAAATTAAACTTAATGGAAAAATAATGTTATATATTACATATTTTAAACATTTGCAAAACTGTTGTATATACTGCATGTTTTTTAGATTTAAGCTCCTATTAACAAACATGGGATGCTCCATTGCAAAGCAGAGATAAGAACGTGAGCATAATGGCCTAGGTGAGAACCATGCAACTCTGCGACTATGAGAAAAGCTAAGATGCATTTTTGCAGACACATGTGAAGCTTGACCTGCTGTAAAAGACAGACAAAACAATGCTTTAATGAAACAGACGTTTCTTTTCATAGACAGCAGTCTAGCAGAGTAAACGATCCTTTGTGAGACGGCTATACATTCAAGTTGTGCAACGTAATCTTTCAACATGAGCCTGAGGTGTGGCGGTGCTACTGCATGCATATTTGTTTTATAATATCTACAACAATGCAGGGTCTTAGCACATACTATGCCTCATTAACGTGACAATGATGTTAGTGTTTGAAGCCATTGTCAATGTGCAGTAATGCACTAACCAAGGTGGGCACCATCAGAAAACATTTTTTTAATCAGAAAACCGTTTTATATGATGGTAATGGTATATCATATTATATAGTAATTTTGGAAGAAAATGCAAAAAGATTTTGTAACATAAGAATGGTTCATAATAATCCAATGAGTTCATTACTTGCTACTTGAAAGGTGCCCCTATTACATTTTAGAATATTAATTTAGATATATAGTTTGGAAACCTGTTAAAATTCAGATGCAATATAACAGGGCACAAGGTGAGAACCTAAAAATGTCTTACATATATTTACATTTGATTGACTTTTATTTCATTGCACAGAGTATGAACCCAAGATGTTTCATGTTCTGTTTGGTCAGTAAGAAGAAACAGTGGAAGAGATTTGCATATTTATTCCACTACATGCATGATATCATCAAATGATTTAAGAAATCTGGAGAAATTTCAGTGAGTAAAGGGCAAGGAACACTTAGATCTGAACACTCAAATCTCTGATCCCTCAAACAGCACTGCTACAAAAACCATCATTCTTCGATCGCTGATATAGTCACATGGGAAACTGCAAGAGATTACTTTGACAAACCATTGTCAAACACTCGAATAGAGAGTTACATTCACAAATGCCACTTAAAACATTTGTGTGGAAAAAAAGTACCCTTATGTTAACCATGTTCAGATGCAGCGTCGACTTCTCTGGGCCCTGGGGCATTTTGGATGGATCATTCAAACAGTACAGTAATGTAGTCAAGCAAATCAAGATTTCAAATCTTTTTGGAAAGCAATGGACAAAACAACTTTTTTGGAATGTGTTGCAGGCCTTAAATGCAGGAATGGATGTATAATATCATAACATATTTTAGGTTTATGTACCCAATGGAAGACACAATATGGTAATCAATTTGAGTGAATTTACATTTTTCACACCTTCCCAACTTTTTATGATTTGGACTCACACACTGAAGAAGTCAAACATTTTAAAACTATATTCAGACTGATATTTTTATATTCCAAGCACTGGTACCAAACAATAGCTCAAAAGATCCAGAATTTTCACTTTTCTTTCTAAACCATTTTGTTTTTCTGGAATACTTTTGAAATATGCAAATGAGTTCTTCCATAGATAATACGGGGAACTGGAATTTGGTGCTTCATCCATGGTAAGTGGATAAATCTCATTCATGAAAGTGGATATTTTCACCTGCTTGGAAAATCAGAACAGAATGTGGAAAGTGCAGGTGCTGTTATAGCTGAATATTAGCACTATTTGTTATCCCTACTTTTATTGGTTTTACTGGAAGACAAATCCAAAGAATTTGAATGTCTAACATTTAGTCTTACAGTTATAATAGAAAAAAAGATATACTAATAGGTTTGACAAATGTATAGGACATTCAGGAATCATGCAACCTGTCCTGCTTCTTTCGCCGAAATGTAACCCACACAGATTTATTTTCACATTGTATCCTATTTTATTCATTTAAAGCAAAGTTCAGCACCTGTTCTGGTTACAGATGGAGGAAATTCGGGACTTTTGCTTGTACGCCTTTTGGTAGGCACCCTGCAAAGATCACAGCAAAAGCAAAATGCAGGAGAAGCTCTATGTTTTTCTAACGTCTCTTTTCATGTGTCCACTGTAAGACAAACACTTAACTAAAATAGCATTTATTTCATTTTTATATCTTAGTTGTTCCATGAGAAAAGCTGTTATTTATAATTGCTTCCCAGCCACTAATGTATTTTTCATGCACTTGGTGTATTTATAAAGTATCTCACTGTCCTGGATAGGAAACCATAGCACTGTTTGCATACAATAGAAGCAGGAGACTGACATTGACAGTGGGAGTGAACCAGAGGTGGGTAGAGGGGGGGTCTCCATATCCTTAATAGTGCAGGGGGGGCTTACACTCTTGACCTATTCCCCCTCTGTGGCCAGTCTGCGTTCTAATGACCGACGTCAGGATCAGAGCGGCGACGAGGACAGTCAAACCTGCTCCTATTTGTTGTCCAGGACGCTCTTCCTTCCTGACTTGTAGACAATAGAGGCTAAACATAACTCCACCTTTATCCTTCCCCACACACGACCACGCGAGCCGACCCCCCACCCTGGCCACACCATGAGGTGCGCACACACAATAGGAAACAAAGTTTTACAGTGTGATGCAGTGAGTTAAGGCTGATGTTGGAAGGGGAGGGGACGTTTCTGAATAGGTTTTATGGAGGATGTGAGATCAAACTTGGGGAACAAGGAGGCTCAACGGTCTTCACAGCTCCCTGGTAAAGGTTGCACAGAACAAGCATAGTGGCTGTGGTGCCAAAGCATAGAAAAGCTAGAGGTGTCAATTCTAACACCGTCACTTCATGAGGTCAATATCCCACAGACAACAAGGAAGGACTTAAGGAAGACCACGGCAGCCGCATCGTCTCCCAGTGGCTTTTAAGGTGTGATCTAAAAAATAATAGAAGAAGTGTCAAAGAAAACCCCTATTAACTATACAGATTACATAAAACTGGTTCCTAAACATATTACTGCTACTGGGATGCTTAACAGTTAATTTAAAAAGTAGATTTTTTTGCTTGCTTTTTTTCTGAAGAAGGATGAAGAAGGTAAAATACAGCCTGTGTTGATTACAGTTATCTCTCTTCATTAGCGGGTAGCAGATAGGATCAAATTTGACACCTACAGTGACAACATGAAGGTGTTAGTCATGGAGAAAACACAGCAAAGCCTTACTAGCCGATGTTAATTAAAGGCAGAACGTCTGCAAAACCTCACGGTGTGAATACTTGCATTTCAAGGAATGGCTGACTCACTAAGTGTGTGAATGGCAGCCTCATTTATGTCAGGGTTTAACACATGCAGTGGCTGATTCACTGTGTATGCAAGTAAGGTTTGGAGTGTGTTTATGTAGTGAACATGCATACAGGCTTTACACCATTGTAGGCTCGGAATAATAAAAAAACAAAAGCACAACAAAGAGAAAGTGCCATTGTGCAAAGTTGTACTGTTAAGCAACCAAGAATCTGCATAATTTATGACGTGAAATGAATGGGGTGTACACATTTACAAGTCAGCCATCTGTGATATGACAGTTATTTAACCACACTGAATCTTCATTGCAATGAAAACCAATACGACAATAAACACAGTGAGAAAAATATTTTGACCGCTCACAGATGACAGAAATAATTTTTCAAAAAGTTGATCACTCATTACAACTGCATGTGAATGCCTAAAAACTGCACTGTGCAAATGTCTTAGGTCTCCCTTAGTTTTAAAGCTTTAGAAATGGTATGATGGCCATATATAACATATTGGTGTTTTTTTTTTTCTGTATTTTCTGGTATTGTATTCAAATAAAGAGACAGAGAAGTCAGTGTATACAGACATTATACCAATGCTAAAACAATGGTATATCTTAGCTATTGGTGGCCTAAGACTTTTGCAAGTACTATAGCTAAGCATTAAACCAATGGCAGGTTCTTGATATTTCAAAACGAATATGAATAGGATCCAACAAGAACTGCTGGACAATCTGTCCGTGCCCCATCGCTGTCAGTGTTTTTGTCAGTCTTGGGTGACCATACAACCTACTGAACAGTCAAGATGCGGCACTCTCGTCCAGTCCATTTTTCTATCAACTTCTGTTATAGATATTCAGAAGGAGCCGGTATGTTTTGCGTTGCACAGAGCAAATACTGACTGATTGAGCAGAGAAGTTAGCCTATTAACTTCTGGGGTCATAATTTAATCAAAACGTCACCTAAAGCCAAAACTAAAGTTGCTACAGTGATGAGACCAGCTTGTTCATGGCTGTGTCATAACAGTGTGCCATCAAACCAAATATTATGCCACATGAACACTCTTGTTTGTACAACTTTAAAAAGTTATGCATGATCTAATCGGTACGGTATTTTGCACATGAACTGATGCAGCAGTAATGGTGGGTGGTATGGAAGGCCTTAAGCTAGACCTAAACACCTACACAAATTCCTTCCCAGTTTGTCATGTGCTTTATTAGAAATGAATGTTGTGCCTTTGCATAACATGATACCAACATAAAAATCATAGAGTCAGCTCAGGTTTTAGATCATTCCATGGTATCGCACCTACACCCATTCACACTTACTCATGTCATAAGACAGCTTACACTAGTCAGTTCACATACTGGCATGGGTTTAGGATGTAAAAGGAACTGGAGTACCTTTGTGGACACATGGAAACTATGCTATACTCCACACAGATGGTAATCAAAAGCAAGGATCAATTGCTGATCCCCAAAACCCTACAGCTGTGCCACAAATTTGTTTTGCAGCTCCACACTACTGCACAGATACAAACAGCGACCATGTTACAGGTCAACCAGCAGTAAAAGAGCCCCCTTGTGTACAAAGTGTTTCTCTTCCAGATGCAAAACACATATGTATAGATACAGGTCACAGGAGAACAGCCAGCCTGCTTTAATAGAAAGGCAAGAGTAACCCAAATTACAACTTGTTCTTTATGCAGAAGAGCATCTCCAAATTAACAACGCATCAAACCCTGAAGCAGATGGGCTACAGCAGTAAAAAACAGGCAACAGATGTCTTAGGTCACCTTTAGATTTGTTGTTTTAGAAATGCTATGATGACTGTATGTAACATATTGTTAACCAATGGACCAAATAATTTCAAATTTAAATTTGTAACTCCATAATAATAGTGTACCCTTTCAAAAAAGGGTAGTAGACGAGTCAAATGTAGAGAAAATGTACAGTTTGCACAGACTTACAGAAGATTGGAAAAATATTTGGGGGAAAATATTTTTGTTACACTTTGGGCTCCTTAATAGTTTCAAAGCCACAGCCTACTTGAGTGTTGTTGACCATATCCACCCCTTATGACCACAGGATACCATCTTCTAATGGGTACTTCCAGCAGTATAGTACACCATGTCAGGAAGCTCAAATAATCTCAAACTGGTTTCTTGAACATGACAATGAGTTCACTGTACTTAAATGGAGGTCATCATGCCAATCCAAAGGAGAACATTTGGGGTGTGGTGGAACAGAAGATTCGCATTCAACAAATCTGACAAATTTGCAGCAACTCTGTGATGCTATTGTATCAATATGGATCAAAATATCTGAGTAATGTTTCCAGCACCTGGCTGAATTTATGCCAAGAAGAATTAAAGTGGTTCTGATGGAAAACATGGGTCCAGCACAAATGTACTTCCTTGAGCTCTCTGTTGTGATATTCCAGCATGGAAAGTACAACAACAGCAGTTTGCTCTCATGATTACGACCAATTTATAAGCAATTTACTCCCTATGTAAACCCGACCCCTTAGTAATCTAATCAAAGGAACCTGGTGTTACAATTAATTGATCTTATCTTCTTTCAGCACTGTTTCAAGATGAATGCAGCCGGTTTCGAGCAGACCTCGTGTGGAATGCGGAGGGGCTTCAAGAGAAGTTGAGAGGATATCTGGAACAAAATTACCCTTAAAACCTTGCCCACATGTGTTAGAGGTTCATCAAGCTAGGGTCAGAGGTCAGGAGGTTAGGATTCTGTTTCCTGTTTCACAGAGACTGTGGCTTCATCTGGACCCAAATATCAATGTCCTGACAATGGTGGCCTTTCAAGTCCTATCTCATTTTTGAACCATTACAGGCCAAGCACAGAGTGAGTCTAATGATTTTCCCTCTGATTACGAGGAGATGTATGGCTTAGTAAGCTACCTCTCTGGATTTTTCAATTACAGGAGTTAATTGAGCGGAAACATGGTGATTGCTCTTTTTTCCATTCACTTTGTTCATTAAAAGTTATGCCACCCATTTCGAAATGTGCCAGTGTGGGTTATGCAAGGACTTGTACAGTAATAAAATGGCTTTCATCAATATATGTGATTTTTTCCTGAAATGACTTCTGTACTTTTTGACCACAGTCAGCCCAATGACAGACACACTACTCATTATGGTTTACCATGCAGACTTTAGATTTGTATTTGTTATGATGGTAAAATTAGTATGCTCAGTGTTCAAGGGCCCACCCAGGAAAAGAACTACTTACAGAAGCAAGGCAAAACAGAGGACCATAAGATTCGATTCGGAGCACAGGAATAGTGTCCCCTCTGCTTCCTCACTTTATTTAGATCTGTTGTTTTTAGATATAATTAATGGGCATGGGAGGAGACCCCAAAAAACTTGAGTTTATCATCATTGGTTTGGTTCATGTTTGCCAAGTAGTAGGACTGGATGTGGTGAATGAGACTCTGTGCCTAAAGCTGTTTTGAAGCATTTGGCAACCTTTAAAATATTCCAGGTTTTTGCTTTGGTATATGGAATATATATATGGTATATAAACACTGGAAGCCTGATAGTTAGTGCCTTGGAAAGGGGTATTTTTAGATGATGTGTTGAACTGGGGCTCACATACTGCACAACTGTTCATAAAAACAATGCACTAAATACTAATTTTATACTAAAGTGTTAACGTGTGAAATGAAGAACAAATTAACACTAAGAAAGCTTATTAAATTACATTCATTTTATTTATGTTAACTGATACCTATTCTAGATGAATGGAAATCTTTGTCTGAGAGCCATCACTTTTTTGCCTGCAGCGTGGCTCATTTTGTTTTAAATATTTGCCGATGTCCATTACTTCATTCAAAATACTGAAAGAAATTGTCTCTTACTAAAAGCATTAGCCAGTCAAGCTTTCAGAAAGACGCCGCGGCATTATGGGAAATGTAGTCCCTGTAGCGAATTTGCATGGCACATCCTATAGCTCAGCAATATAGGATAAAACTTTTTACTGTTATGATTTTAGCTGGGGCAAGCAACTTTACTAAAGCACATGCCCAATTAAAAAAACCATGCCCCTGCTTGGGACTATTAATTAAAAAGGTAAGAAAAAAAATTAGGCTTAATCCTGTCTCCTCTATTGTGGGCCCTTGACCTTCAACTGCTTAGCTCACTTGTAAGTTGTGCTACATAAAGTTTAGCTGCTACTGAATCAATTCTCCAGTTGTAAAAACTGTAAATCAAGTATAAAGATTTGGTCAGATTTGACTCTGAACTTACTTGTTATGACGTCATGTAAACTCTAGAGAAATCTCTCTCTAACACATCAAATATCAGTTGTCTGGTAATAATTCATTTTGTCGACAAAAGAGAAGCTAAAATATAAATTTTGTGACAGAGAATAGTTTACAGTAAAACCACCTTCCCAATGCTAAAGGATTTTACGCTAACCACTAAAGGGTTAGACTTTACCAGTTTTGATCAGAAGAGCAAAGAATAACTTTGTGTTTCATAAAGAACTTTGATTTTGAAATGATGTTTGGCTGTATAAAGCAACATCTGTGTGTTATTTTGTATTATGTCTTTCTTGTTTTAGCCACTTCAATCCCAACCAAACCCATGACCCCAAAACTGGGATGCAAACTGAATCGTGGGTTTTTTGAACCACCCCACACCTAAAAGCAATTTCCCCATTGCACAGACTTTCTTTAGTTTGTCAACCAACAATTTTACATACGGAAATAGCCTTCAACAGGAAACAACTACTACCCAGAGACTGATTTGACAGGGTTGCTAGGTTATTTGGTTTGAAATAATGCTTTGTGGCAATACATGTTATATTAAATGTAGGGGCAGGGTAAACATTGCAAATCAATTTACTGGTTGTGTTTGGAAGCAAACCAAGGCCGACCTATTCAGAGGTAACAGTCCACTTGTTGGGCGGGTGCACACCAAGGTTCAAATGGCAGAAACTATAACTATATAATGTATGTTTATTTAGAACTTTGTAATGTATGTGTAATGAATGCCATGGAATACTGTAGCTCAGCTTGATTTGAAAGCCGTAATCCTACCACATTGCTACCAGAAGGTTCTGCAAGAGCCTCGTCAGACGTCGTCACGCATCCTCTGGCCCATGTACAGTTTTCCACATGATCGGACTGCTTAAATCCACGTAACTATGTTGATAGGATTACAGGAACTCCCAGTTTTGCAATGGTTCAGTTTACAATATTTCAACTTTATGATGAGAATCTGATAATACACAAAAATACTAATTCAGCAAAAACTGGTTTCTGAATTAAACATTTGACCATACACAGTATGACACTCTCCTGGGCAACCAGGCCTAATACACTAACCATTTTGTTTCTCACTTTTTCAATAAATTACAATATACTCACTACTTTATTATAAAAAAGCTTTATGTTAATGATTTTGATCTACTTTAGTCTAAAGCAACATGTTTAAGCATGTTTATGTTAGGCTTCACTATAAAATATATGAATATATATAATCTGATACAATGCGTGTGAAAATCCCACAGATCCCACAGTTGCACTCTGACTGAACAACTCTGCATCTTTTAAATAGTACGACTGGAAATGTGACTAATTTGGAAAAAATCAACACAATGCAAACTGTTAAAACAATGTTATACAATGTACTTGGACGGCTTCAAAGGTCATGCCAAAATATGGGTATTTATTTCAGACCCAACCCATTACCAACATAAATCAACCGGCTCCAGCAAGGTCAGAATTCAAATTCGAATTCCTAAGTGATGTAGCAAGAACCTCCAGAGTATCAGAGAAATGGTTTAGTGCTTCTTTGTTTGCTTGTAAATAAATCTCTGAGTAGGGTGTGTAACGTCTGTGTTTCACCTGAAAACACGGCCAGCTGCAAGTGTGTTGTTTTGCAAAACGTCTCAGCGGTTGGATTTCATGTGCCACGTAAATTTGAAAACAAACGCTGTTAAACATTTGCACGTGAAGGAATCAGTCAGCTTTTTAAAAAGGTTAATTCAAGAGTCCTTTTAGTTCCCTAAGACATTCCGATCGATTACATAAATACACTTCAGAGGAAACAAAACTGCCTTATGCCTGGTGGGAAGGTCATGAGCAAACCATACATCACTTCCAGAAAAATTCACTCACACAATAAGAACCCAAGCATAGGGGAAAGCATGTATGGGAATTCTGAATTACAGAGTTACATCCTGTGCCTAGTGAGAGTTCCCTTGTCTTGGGACTCATCACCCAGCTCTGATTACTCTTCATACCCTGAGCTGGCATGCGGTGCCTCTTGCTTTCTACCTACCCTTGCTCATGCTTATAGGGGCCTACAGTGCTGCCCTAATGCCTGTGTGAGGGCCCGTACCTACGTATGGAGCATGTTTCCACCAGGAGTTCTGCTAAATTCTTCCCCTTTCCATGACCCACATGGAGGTGCAACAAGGGCCCATCCTTCCGGTTCTCAGATCTGACAAGAGATCATAACAAAGAAGTCACAGAGCTCCGAAAGCCAATCGGAGCCCGAAGTGCAGACTACACAAATAGCCTGGAGCGTAAGGGATCACGATTGGGGTTCGGCAACAAAATGAAAGGTGCGTTCAGTGAGGTGCAAAGTGCTGGAGATTATTGAAAAAGACACAACGAGGCCACAGTGCAGAGACTGACACACCTGCATTCCTGACCGCAAGGAAGGATACACTTAGGCTAAATGATGCCGATGATAGACGGAGTACGAAAACCAGGCAACGTTTGCCATGCCTGATTGCACGCATTCGACATAAAGAAGTCTCGAGCACCAGCACGCTCGGCTAGTAATGCAGAGCCACTCGCATGTTTAAGGATTTACGATATACAATATTATAGGCCGACGAATCCAAGAGGGACTCTATAACATGACTTCAATTCCTCATCAAAGTAGCTGATGAAATGAGATCTTCCCACACCTATGCACACACAAGAACGGACATATGTACACACACATGCGCACGCACACAATGAAAGGAGAAAATGAAAAGGGAGTTGATTGCGTAGGTGTACTTTGGTATGAGCAGTCTCATGTGAACACACACTGTGTGTGCTGGGAGGGATCAGGTAACCACACAGAGAGGAGGGTGCGACTCTTTAACCATCCATTACCGAACAATGCAGCTGTGGATCCGACAAAGGTCAAGCAAGTGAGAACGCAAATGTGCCTGGGCCCGACTCCTCCGACCGCTGGCATTCGCTGAACAGGAACGTTTTCTGCATATCGTTTTGTGGTTTTCCACACACTGCTGATGACAATATTTTGGGGATTGCTTTTCTTTTTCCAACCTGTTTTTGTTTTGTCTTGCTCTGACGCAGGTGTGTGTAGTTTATAAACGTACTGAAAGAACTCTGATCACCTATTAAACAATTACAAAAAAAAAGCAGGTGCAATATGAATGTAAACTGAACTGGGTTCTAGTCATAACATGTTACCATCCTAATTTAGTGTGGTTTCATGTACTTAATAATATGATAATGATCAGATTTCTGCAGTCGTGTGATTATTTAGTGCTTATGTGTATAACATACTCTAATCTACAATAGAAATCAAATGTTACTGTGGTGGCCTAGTGGTTAAGGTACTGGACTATGGACCAGAAGGTTCCAAATGGTCCAAGGTTCAAATCCCACATCTGCCACAGTTGGGTCCCTTAAGCAAGGCCCTTAACCCACACATTTTTATATTGTAAGACAGTGTGAATTGTAAGTCACTCTGGATAAGGACATCTGCTAAATGACATAAATGTAAATGTAAATTAAGTCATCTGATAAAGAGAGTTGGATTGTACCACAGTAATAGAATTACTGATATGATGTGTATCAGTTCCCTCATTTCAAATTGGATTCAATCTGTGCAGGTACGCAGAGCGGCTAGTTGAAAAAAAAAACATGGGTTTGCTTTTTGGCGATATTTACATAGACCAGATTGGGGATTCTGGCTACCCTGGATCGAAATATTAAATCGCTATTAAACACTTTGAGACTCTGATATGCAATATATATTCATGATAATGAATACTGTTATTATTTAATATTGAGAACTGTTTAGTATACAAATGTTGTCATATCTTTCTGTGAGATTACTGGCTGGTTTACTATTATCTGATTACTCAAGTGCATGTAAACGTCCTTATCGGATCTGAACAAAATCAGATTTTCTGCAGTTATCAGATTATTTAGTGCATGTGACGCACTCATTGTGTAGACAAAGTTGCAGACTTTGACAAGAACAAGAACTGTGTCTTTGCAGTGCAGCACACCAGTGATAAATGTGGTCAGATCTCACAGCTTTGTGAACGCTTCACATATTATGCTTCTCTATTGCCTGCTGTTTTCTGAAGTATCGGCTTGTGTCGTAACACAACAGGGAAATATATCACACTCTCAAATAAATTATTCTCATTCCATAAATGTGTGGATATATGTGTATGTGGGAGAGAGAGTGAAAGAGAGAGATCACAGAGGGTAAGGAAGGGCTGAGCAAAGCAATGCACTGCATGCAGCTTTACAGTGATATAAGATTTTACCCACCTGAAATAGTACAAAAAAGAAGTTAATGTGTGGTTCCCAGTGCTAATATTAAAGTAAATATACCAATGTATGGGAAACACAGCAGAATTTTGGCTAGTTAGTCAATACCTGTACAGTACAGTATCCTATACAGTGTATATACAGTAATACGTTAATATTCATATGATGTATATTAATTTACATATCACACTCAAATTCACCATTGATCCATGCAAAATAATTTATCATGTTGGCAATGTAGAGGTGTGGTGGTTAAGATCCAGGTCCATGCACTGGCAAGCTGCTACTGTTGGCAAGTCCCTTGAGCAAGTCTCTTAACTTACAGTTGCTTGGAATGAGGGTTGTTTTGGATAAGGTTGCAGCTGACAATGTGAGCTTTGGACAATGCACTGAATTGATTCTGAGTTTTCTTAACATGAATACTCTGGGTCACTGTTTGCCAGTCCAGCCCGATTTCTAAATATTGTATGTTTACTGCAGTTACTTTGCACCTGTAGTCGTAGTTCTTTACAAAGAAGTCACATGAAGTTGTTGAAGTGGTAAATATTTTACTTGGGAACAATTTATGGTTGCAAACTGCACATGATGTTGTCGTTCAATGAGCAGTTAAGCCTCTGCTGTTTACTGCCTCTGGGGCAGCTCTTATCTATTTGGGTCTATTTATTTTTATTTATCTGGTAGTTAAGGGAAAACAGAAGATTCTTGATTGATGGAATACCTGTGAACAATGTGATTGTTGGGTTTAAATCGAGGTGTCCATTATCAGATGCTTTTGGATGCTCTTTCCAGGATAAATGAGATATCATATTAGAGTGCAAATGTACACAGATTACTGCGGTCCATATGACATGACTTATTAAATACTTTTGAAAATTTGGGCTAAGTTAGGTTTAGTCGATATTACCTACCTAAAGGAACTGTTGCTATTTACAAGAAACACATTTCATTTGTGTTTTAGTGTTTGGTTACACCATCTGATTTAGATCGTTTTGATGTTGACTCCAAACACCCACCTCTTGCCACACAAAGACACAAACATTTTGTGGACACAGGTGTGGCATTGGTTTGTTGGGACTGACATTGTTCAATTAACCCTATTATCAATGCGTTGACAGTTTACTGTATGCTAATTTATATTAGAGCATAAAACATTGGTCTACGGTATGAAGAACAATCTTCAAGCTAAAAATAAGGTGATTATTATGGGATATTTCATTTTGAAGTATCTCCTTTTGTGAGCAGTATAGTATTGACATTGTAGACTGCATTTAATCACCTGGACATCCCAATGTTTGCTGCTCCAGTGATTTGGTCATTTGGTTCTGACTTGGACTTGGTCTAGGCTCTTTGGGTCTAGGACTTGACAAAGGTGGTCTCAACTATTGGGACTACTGTGAGGAAACCAGAGTAAACCCCTCACAGACATGGCGAGGACAAACTCCACACAGGAAGGACCCAGGCTACTCCTCCCTGGGATTGAACCCAGACCCATCTGGCTAACCACTGAGCCACTGTGTGACCCATACTCTTGGGGGTAGAAGACATGCTGTAAACAATGCTCAGAAAATGACTCACCAGAGCGAACAGATTTGGCTTTTTTAATCTCAATATTGACTAAGCTCTTAACGGTAACTTTAAAATAAAAACCACATCAGGTTTCTACACAAACATTATCTGATGAGGTAGAGTTTGAAAATGAACTGCGACACACCTTATAAAAACATGTACTTCCTTTTACCTTCTGGTGATATTTAAAATCAACAAAGCAAAATACTGATTTTGTCCAAACATGGTCTTCCTGGGATGTCGTTAATAAGTACACATCACAAACTGAAACCAAAATTTGGCAAAGCCTTGGTAAAGTTTGGTCATGGAAAAAGGGTACTGTGGTTAATTCACACAAAAATGGGTGCATTCACACGTTCCAGATTTGGTTCGATTTAATATGAGAAATAAATATAAGAAATAATATAAAAGTTATAATTCTGGTTATGCTAAGAGCTGTACTCCATTTTTTCATTACAAAGTCTGCTTCTTGTAACAGGAGGAAAGTCATACACTAGTATTCGCCATATTGGTATTCGTCATAGACATCCGAACCGCAATCTTCAGATGAACCTAGAACCGGGTTCAAAAGTTTCAGTCAGTTCTGTGGTTACATAAAAAATTATATGTTTTTAACACTTTTGTTATTGTTTTTAGACACATCTAATTGTGGATTTGGAGACTCAGTGACACCAAATTGCTAGCACCACCTGAAAATCTCCACCAGGAATTCCTCTTCCAGGTAGAGTTTAGGTCTAGCAACTGTGGTTGTTTTCAACTTTTTGATTATTAACTGACATTTCACAAGGTCAGCATACTTTTTTGGTCATTCTATTTGCATATTTTTGTATCTTATTCACAAGGGAATTTACATTTGTGTTAGCTTTGTGTTCGATTGTGTAGTCTGACAATTGTAACACAATCATTTTATTCTCCACCTTTGCCAAAAGTGTCAGTAATTCTGGAGCTGGATCTTCTGTGATACCTCCGCAGGGAAAGGGGAGAGGGAGCTTCTAGGAAACGTGCCTTCTACTTTCATTTTTACGGTGTGCAGTTTCGTATGTCAGATAAAAACAGTACATAAGATAAATCGGTTACATATTATGCCATTAGCCGAAGTGTGTGGGTAAAATCTTTTAATGCGATAAGATTGTTTTATGTCTATATTCCAAACAGCCACACCAGCAGCCCTGTCCACCACTTCCTTCCCTTTGGTTAAATGCGGGACGGGTTTCCGATGGACAATAAAAACATGAATGGACATGAAAGAACAGGCCTGGTGTGGGCACGTTTTAGTTAGCCTCCACATCATTTATCTAATCTGTGCCAGCCAGATTGTAATACCGACCAGATACAGGAAGACACCCACAAGCAGATCATTTATTCACAAAACTGCAAAAGCTCAGGACTCCACTGAGGTGTTAGTTGGACATGTAAACTTTACAGGACCGGACCCTGCTTGGGAAGGGGCACAGGAAGTCCATGTGTCTATGCAGAATAGGTAGGCTTGAATTCCAACTCGTTGCTGCATGACCCCACGAAGGATAATTGGCAGCAGCACTGTGGGACATGTGGTTCTCTTTATTGTTCTGTCACATGATCAAATTTGTAATCGAGCACCTCCAAAACCAAGGCATATGTAACCGAGTTGGAGAGTCAAGGCGCCTTGCCTGATGTTTTCAATCTTCGTTGACACAGCAGAGCTATGACCGGGAGTCAATCAGAGAATGGAAATGCTAGAAGTCACATGTTAAAGAATTTTAACCCCAGCTCAGAAAATGTACAGTGGTGGCAATTACACATTGCCATAACGAACCCAATGGTGTGAGCTTGATGAATGTCAACCTGGGCCAGGAATCCAATATGAGCATTTTTCACAACAAGACTTTACAGAAGTACATATAAAACCAGGGCGACAAAGAGGGAAGAAGCATAAAACCAAAAGGGCAGCATGCCTGTGGTCCGGCAACTGTCTACAACTGCATGCTTAAAATGGGACTTCTAAATAGTCATCCTGAAAGAATGTCATCCAAAACTGAAAACACTGAGTCAGTTTCCCTTCAAGAGAGTTCTGCCAGCAGTCTATCGGATGTGGACTGACTCTGGATATCATGTTTTATGGGTGTGTAGGGAAACGGAGCAATCGGCAACATCGCTGGATTCCACTTTAGCTCTTAAAAAAAGGGTTTGCCTTTGTAGGACGTGTGTAAATAAAAGTCTGAAGGATTATGGGATTCCTGCTCAAAAGGTATTATGGTCTGAGGATCTGAGCTGATGGGAGATGAGGGCAAGAGGGGATGACCGCTCCTTGGAGAGCTTCTGAAAAGAAAGTGGGCCCCAGCAGAGGAGAAATTCCAAGCTGGTTTACAGTGTTTGTTTCTGGGCTTTGTTGAGCTGTGGCTCGGGGCGAGCGGCGTTACATAAGCAGGCCGCGTGGCTGCTCTGGCATGCGGGCAGCTGAATTACTGTGGCAGATGGTAGAGGCGCTCATGCGGGGGCCCACCGTGTCGTGCCAATGTTCCGGGTCGGGTGCCCCCTTTCCACCCTCCTCATGTCCCCCTGAGCCTCGCTAAGGCACAAAAGCCCCAGGAAGTAACGATGAATGCGTGGCCGAAGCAGCATGCCGAGGCGCGGGTCACAATTGGAGCTTTCAATCAGCGCTCGTTAAAGGCGAGCCACACTGCTGCTGCCTGGCTGCCTCTATGTACCATGCTCACATGGGCCCTTGGACACTTTCCCTCCTTTGTCCCGGAGCGCGCCAAAGTGTGGGGCCCATCGGCTGATTATTTAGAAACCAGTGTTGGCTGGCAGCGTCGGGCCTGTGTTGCTTTGAATCGGGCATTGTGTAGTCAAGGATCAAGCTCGTTTGCTGCTTTGTGTGCCTGTGTTGTGCTGGGAGCTGGAAGGTTGCTTTTACTGATCACAAGTTAAGATGTTTTTTGGCTGACGAATGCCCTGTCTTTCCAGTACTGTGTAAGTGCAGAAGACCCCAGCACTTCCCCCAGTGGTTCAGGCCAAAAACACAATAGCAATGAAAAGTGATTCGCGCTTCTCTAAATCTAAAGGGAAGGACTCGATAAATTATTTGGGGCTGACATTCAAAACATCGTAAATTTTACTTGCAAGCTTTTAACGCACTAATTCATCAGGCATTTGTAGACCTCTGGCAGTATTCTTCCATGTAACTTGCATATATTCCCACTATCACAAGCTACCTTGATGGCCTAAGACAGCCCCGCACCACAGGAATCTGAGTTTGAATCCCATTGGTGCCTTCTGGCAAGTTTGGGCATCACATCTAGATTTAGCAGACACCCTTATCCAGTGGCTTACAACTGATACAGCATTAGGATCCAAGGGACTGTGGATTGGCAAAGGTGGCAACTGAACCTTTGCCCTTTTAGTCCTTTGTCTAATTGCTTAGTCCCAGACATGATTGGCTATATCTGAATAAGGGGAGGCCAGGAATCAATCCCTGGCCCTGCAACAGTCACCCTTGCCACTAGTGTCCCTGCCAAGGCAAACTTATGCTTAACCCTATGTTCTGCAACCTGAGTTATCCAGTGATAGGTGTCAGTGTCCACACAACCCAGACTAAGAACAACGTTAAAACGCGTGTTCTCTTAGGGTATTCTTAAATAAATAAATAAAGCTGAAAGCATTTGACATAGCTCTGGCAATCCAACTGTAATTAACCTCCAGTCCCCTTTAGCCCTTTTTTCTGTTTTTATGATGTGTAATACGGAATACTAAAGAGCTGAGCTTGGATAATGAGTCAAATTCATCATGAACATTTGCACATCAATGCATGTTACAAGGCCGTTTGAGGGTCTGTTAGAGTTCTTAATTTTTTTTGCAAAAGAAACCATCAGCATTCTTTAAATACATTTTAAAAATGTACATCTTTAAAAACATCAGAGTCCTTAAATACTGAAACACTGTGAGTCATCATCAGGCCATATTCTAACCTGGCAAGAAGCAATAATGCAAGGAACTCTTCTTTCCCTTCAAGCAAACCCAAATTGTACTGACTTTCTGTCAACCTCCTAATGATGAGCGTTAACCTTGGACGGTAAGCTGATCTTAGGAGTTTCTTCATTATTAGGAGTTTCTTCATTATCCCACTATTATTAACATTTTTTTCTTCTGGAAGCCTGTCTCTGGAAGGTATGGACAATGGAATGTGTGAGCAATAATAACATAAGTGACATCTTAGTGGAATGGAACATCAAGTAATGCAACCATGAAAACAGGCAGTTCTTAGGACTTTGCTACAAATAAAAAAAGAAAACCCAACAACTTTCCAAGAGCCCCTTGCATCTCTTCTCTGATCCTCCCTTGCTGCCTTTCTGACATATGTAGGCCTGGGAAGGGGAGGACCGTGTGAACGGACTATCATTTTTATCATGATGTTATGATGCTATTAACTGGTTTTATGGATGACAAACAGATGTTTTTACTGAGGCCTCCCGACAGGAACAAACACAGGACCGTGCAACTTAAAGTGCAATATAATGGGGCTGATTTGAGATCACTGGCTTTTTAAAAAAACCTCATAATCCCCTTTGCAGGCTCAGAAGCCGCCCCACTAAAAAGAGCCATTGTGGCAGCATGGAGCTTGTTGGAGTGATTTACATAGCCAACGGAAGGTAATCAGCTAACAGCACAGCCGTGGAGGAATGGTTCAAAGGGCTTCTGATGGAAGCCCAACGAGGAGCTCGCTAACTGGATTGACAGCCAGCACACCCCAATCAGACCCCCACTCCAGCTCAGCATGGAGCACAATGCCAGGGGTCATATTTTAAAAGGGAAAAGGGGAAACAGGCCCAGGTTAGCAAAGCGTTTGCTTTGTGTTTTTCACTTCAGAATGGATGCACCGAACAATATGAGCAAGCCATAAGTTATGAGCTTCCAACTTCCAAGCTACACAGTTTACAGATATTGTCATAGAAATCTTGAGCAGGAACTCTTATTGTAACTCATAGTTCAAGTTTTTCAATAGGTAATTCATAGTACAATGACTTTTAAATCAATAACCAGAAGAACCTAATAATTTGCTACATATTATAAAATTCATCTTCATACTAAATATGGCCAAAATGTAGAAAAACTGCCAAACTGCCCCAACCAGTCATTCCAAGCATGGCAGCTTGGACCATTAGCCAATCACCTGGCTCTACGACGATCCATTCATATCCTTCACTGGCCATTGGGGAGGAACGTGCTGTTTATGATTATACGCCGCCAAAGGGAGGGGCAGTTTAGGGTTTTATAGGCTTCGTTTTATGACAAATTTCCTCACCACCATCATAACCGCAAGTCACTCATTGATGAGAGGAGAGATAGCGGCCCTTCAGATCGACGAGTCGCACATTAAAGCGGCGAGAGCCACCCCCGTCTGTAATCTCCCTCATTCAGTTATGATAGACAAGGCAGTTGTGATCTGCGTGCATCCAGAGTCAGCTGGCTCAATCCCTTTGACTGCAACGATGGGAAAGGAAGTAACACATAGAGACAGATCAGCAGGTCAAGCTCAAAGAGCGATTTAACGGGGGTTAGCGACGAGTAGCAGGCAAGCTCAGCCAAAAGGATTTCACTCAGAAATGTCCATGTCCACTCAGCCTAAGGAACTCGAGATTTTTTTTGCAGTGGAATGGGAAAAAAAACAGGTCAATTATTTCACTTAAAAGTATATTTATTTATTTATTTGGCTTCTTTAACTTTTATCGGCATCAGTGGCCATCCAGCGACACGCACAAGGTTAGGTCCATACACAAGTTCATTCCAAGACCACTCATACATACACAAGTCAATGACAATTTAGAGACACCAATTTACCTAACACACATGTCTTTGGACTGTGGGAAGAAACTGTAGTACCCAGAGTAAACCCACGCAGACACAGGGAGGACATGCAGACTCCACACAAAAAGGACCCAAGCCGCTCCACCCTGGGATTGAATTTGAGACCTTCTTGTTGTAAGGCAAGCGGTGCTACCCACCGAGCCACCGTGCTGCCCACTTCAAAGTTTAACAAGCTGAAATATGAAAAAAATCCTGTTTTATGATTCTAAACACTGTCGATGTCTTTAAAGCCGTGCACAGGCATACAGTACAGTGCACAAGTTTTACATTTGAAAAGAGACCATTACATTTGTTGTTTTAGCACTGGTATATTGATCATAAATAACATATTGCTGATGATTAAACCCAAAAAACTAAAACAATATACTCTTTTTAATAGTTTTTTTATTAAAATATTTCTGAGCTTTAGCATTTCTGTCCCTGTTCCCCTTTTGAAAAAATTCTTTCATGGATGCTACCCTTCCAAAGGGCAGCACGGTGGCTCGGTGGGTAGCACCGCTTTCCTCACAACAAGAAGGTCCCGGGTTCAATCCCAGGGTGGAGCGGCTTGGGTCCTTTTTGTGTGGAGTCTGCATGTCC
>JAVSBV010000002.1:2277011-2298644 GCA_033117975.1 Parotocinclus spilosoma
AGAACAAAACAAGCTGGCTTTGGCTAAAGCTTGAACTTCATGAAAACTAAATTCCTTGCTCAGCTCCCTGACTGATGTTCCCATTGAGAGCGCAGGACTGCAGGAGCCTTGTTCTTTGACTCGTCCTCACAGATACTATACTTCAAAACTCCCGCTTGGTGTTGGTAGCTTTTCCAAGGACGATCCTGCCGAAAGCTCTTGACCTCGCTAAAATTTCCACATCACCACTATCACATGTTTGGCACTCGGGCATGCCGTGCGTTAGCAAGCTCTGTGCAGGTCAAGTAGTGTCTTGCTGTGTCTTATGAGTCATCATAAAAGCCTGCGCTCTGATAAACAATGCATGCTAATTACCACCGAGCTTGTAAACAGTGTCTAAGCATCTGAGGAATTCCACCAAACAATACATATACATGTAAACTTCAACGTCTGTTCTGCTGTGCGTTATTAAGAAACGCGGCTCGGTTGTCATTGTAACTAATTCTAGCACAGGAGAAGCTACTAGCTAAAAAGCTAAGCACAGAGAAGCTGTCATTCAGGTCTTATGAGGCTCATCTCCCATCTATTCATTCTGCCTTTAAGCCCTCTCGTTCTGCCCCATGCTTTGCGTGGTGTGCAGCTGGAATGCAAGCACCACCTTGAGGGATTTATAATGAACTGCACCTCGTTCAATGAACTTAATCCTTTTAATGACCATTTAAACCGATTAAAAATGTTACTAATAAGGAGTGTTTTATTAGCAGCCTCTGGTATTAACATCCAGTATTATACAGTGTAAACACATGTTATGGGATGGCCTTTATTAAAAGAAATATAAAAACTAATCAAGGTACGTCCCAGTCTAGGGTTGGGATGCCATAAGCATATCCAACAAATCCTGTGACCACATAACTCTGAAGAACACAGAAACGACAGCATTTGGCAAAAGTCTTAGGCCACCATTAGATTCGTTGTTTTAGTCATGTTATAATAACCATATTGGTGCCAATCATTTCATCATCAACTTCGGTTCATCACTCCATAATACACTTTCTCAGCTACATTTCAACCTCTGTGGGTTTTAACATATCTTAAACTTTTCATGCTGTTCCCGAAATAAAAGTGACCAAGCTGCTTTAGACTATAGAGGCTTATTTCAGATGCTTCTATTGCCCAAGTAGCCCATAAAAGATTAATGCTAAGACTGCAAACAAATTTCCTTTATCATAATTTAATAATGAATCTAAGAAATAATAAATATGCCACTCAAAAAATTGGGGGATACTTCAAAATGAAATCTCTCATTATAAAATACCCCCTAATTATTGTGAGCAGTGTAAATCGGGTTATAACAGCATTGCTAAAACAATGGTATATCTAATCTAATGGTGGCCTAAGACTTTTGCACAAAAGCCAATACTAAGGGTGAGAACGGGTAGAGGTTGGCATCAGAATCACAAGTACACACAGTAAAGTGTGCAAGTTTGAAGGCAAGGTTCAAAGCAAGCACTGAACAAGTCTAAAAAAGGCCCACAAATGAGCATCGACGTGATTTTCTGGTATAATTCAGGCTCCAAAACTTACACAGACATACTCAGGCTCACATGACTTGCCCACAGAGAAAAAGAAAAAAACACATAATCGTATGAACGATCCTTTGTGAGGGTCGTAACAAATTCATAAAACATTGTGGAATAAAAGGAGGTGGAAATTTAGGACCTCCAGTAGTGTATAATTTCAGGTCTAAAAGTGTAATTGGCATGTTACCAGTTTACTTAAATTAATTTTATTTCGAAATCTGATCTTATAATTTCTGATTCACATATTCACCCTGTTTTTATCTGGCCATTGCAGTGGGGGCTCCAGCACCTATTGTACTTTCAGAGAACATGGGGCACATATAGGGTCCATGTAGAATAGAGGGATGAGCCCCTGTCCAGCTTCCCTTGCCTTAACACATCCAATCATGATTGCATGTGGATGGGATGAAACAAAACTATTCGACGGGATTCCAGGGGTGTATTCTGATTCATGGTGAGAGCGCTGTTGTAACGTTGCATACATAATTATAGACCCATGTGCAGTGAAAACTGCTGTAGTGAAAGCTGTCTCTTAAGCTGCCAAATCATATATAATTCAGGGATAATTTAAGGTGACACCTCCCAGGATCAAGCCTAGCGAGCCATTGTCACGTCTCAGGAACCAGCATACAGTAAAGCATGGGCGTAATTAGACTACTTGTTGTACTGGGGCGCACACAGAATTTAGAGGGGCATAGCTACATCTTTGGTTGCCATTCAGTCAGGGCTGTGAAAAAAAAACAAGCCTGTTAAACACTAAGTAGATGGAGCGACTTAACACACAACAAAGTGGGAGTTACTCTGTCATGGATGAGAAATCAAGTACAAATGAACGCCAAAGAATGTTTCTTAATTGCATTAACTAAACATTTAGTTAACTTTGAGCTATAATTAGCACGCCTGCATTGCGACTGACTTTCTTTTAAATATCTGTAGTTACTCCATGAGAAAAACTGAAAGAAACTGGCTCTGACTGAAAGCGTTTGCTGCTAAAGATTTTGGAAAGACGCTGGGCATTGTGGGAATTGTAGTGGCTGCACTTAATGTGTACTGTAGTTCTGCTCAGCATGGCCGTGATTAGTAAATAGTGGGGCACAGCGACATTTACCAACTATTCTGTATAACACAGGATAATTAAGAGCAATAAGTCAATTAAGAAGAAAGTATTTAATTACCTGAGTAAAAAAGTGAGGCCACCATTGATTACTAGCTATCAGAGTCAGGGTTAGGGTTGAGGCTTAAGGTTAGGGTTAGATAACTTCCAGCTGGACTGGGTGTCATGTAGCCACCACTGGCTTACCCTGCATTTTCATTAGATACCCGAAATAGACTGAGTATACCTGAGTTACCTCAAAACCCTCCAAGTAATTGGCAGTAAAATGTGTTGTAGTCAAGACCTGTAGAACCAAGTCAAGACCAAGATGGGATGTGGCCAAGACCAAGACGAGCTTAAGATTTTTTTTTATCTTACAAGAAAAGAAAGAATTTGTAATTCACTGTACATTGGTTATGATTCATAATAAATGTTATATTAACACCTTCCATTTCATCATATTTTGTAAAGTAACACAAACAGTATTTTGTATTATTAATTACTGGTATAGCCATAGTCATGAGGCAATGTAACTACTGAAAGCAAATGATGATGGAGATTCTTTTTTTAAACTTAAATCAGAATCACCACAAAATCAACTGAATATCCATACATAACAACATACATGCTATAATTCCATTATTAAATGTGAAAAATAATAATAACGTTTCAATCTGCCTTTAGACTAAAATTATCCTCAACCATACTAACTACGTAAAGTGGGTAGAGATGCACACTTGCAAATTTAACATCAGACAAAATAAAAAGAAAAATGGATATTGAATGTTAGATCCTTGTTAGCCAATCCAAGTGCAAGTTTATCCAAGTTTATTTTGTTGAATGGACTCGGTTGGACTCAACAAGTTTTCAAGCCCACGTAACCCTGAGACCGAGACTGTTTACATTTACATTTATTTTATTTAGCAAGCGTCCTTATCCAGAGTAATTTAGAAATTATACAGTTTTACAATTCAAGCAATGGTGGGTTAAGGGCCTTGCTTAAGGACCCAACTGTGGCAGGTTGGCAGAGGTGGGATCTGCACCCTGGACCATCAGGTCCATAGTCCAGTATCTTAACCGCCAATCCCAGACTGCTTGTTTATGGGATGGATACTACATTACTAGTGGATAGAGCTCTGACTCCCCACATGGACTGCATGCATCGATGAGCAAGTTTATAGCAGAGAAGCAGCTTTGCAAATGACAAACTACTGTACTAAATGGCATTCCAAATTCGTGAAGTTCCAGTTGCTTTTTCCTTGCCACTGTCGTCCTAGGCTTGCTCGATTTGGAATTGGCCTTTTAAGATAATATAAGATTGTAAAGCTGCTTTGAGACAATGCACCATTGTAAAAAGCGCCATATAAATAAATTTGAATTTAATTGAATTGATGTTGCTTCTGTTTTTGGATGCAGTTTAGTATGGTATTGCACATTGTTTGGTTCCAGCTGCAAATCCTGCCCCTGAATCCCACAGCTGGTACCAACTAGATGTTTTAGGGCACTAGGAATAAAATCTTTGGTAAACAGTAAAGCACAATCCTATAACCAGAGCTTCCAAGGTGCGCCTCGATGAGCTAGTTTCACCAGTTAACCATGCTATAGCTACAGGGTCAGCTGTCAAAGGTGAAACATTCCAAACATCTGTCAGACCTTAAAGGGATGTACGGAACAAGAGGGAAGAGCAAAGGGGTTGAAACGGCCACCATGCTTGATTTGGCTTTTTCTTTGGGCATGCAGCAAGTCGGCTCTAAGAAGCCATATCAACAGACCAGGTGCTATCAGTCAAAGAAAGCCACGAGGCTGACCTTGAATCAGGTTCTTGTTTGCATTAACCAAAACCATGCTCATTTGTCAGAGAACCATATCAGAGGTCTACAAAGCTGCCAGAACTGTTTAGGCTGCTATATTCATCCGTTTACTTGTACTTGGGTCAACCATCCAGACAGTCATTCAACTCGCAATACTAAAAGCAGAAGAACAGACACAGGGGTGACGAGAGACAGTTCCATCATTATATAGTTGTGTAAATATGGCATGGATCCTTTTTTAGACCTGTTTTTACGCGTACACACCCCGTAGTAAAACATTTCTCAATAGTAAGAACAAATAGAGCTTTGTTCTTGATAACCAAGCATGCGCTACTCCATAAAAGGGATAGTTCTCTTTGATATTTTTTTTTACATATATTTTATGACTCGTAAACACAACAATGAAACCATAACTACTATCAACAAATAACATATCACTGGATATGGAAAATGTCTCCTTTATGTCGTCATAAATATAGGCCACTGTGTAATGCTGAGATATGTTAGCCTGCTAGGGAAAAAGAATCGTTGCGTAAGTGAGCGTTAAGTAGTGCTACGTTGTCTTACAGCCAGTATCAATAGACATTTTCTTGTATTTCTTGCAAGACTTCCCTGGGGCAAGCTGTTAAAGGAGACGCTGAACTGTTTACATTTACTTCATATCCTTCCTCAGACACCTTCAGTGGGAAATAAACTGTAGGTAAATATTGACAATAGCACTAAGACTAAAAGGTTATATTCTGCCACCCTGGCATCCACCCCTGTTTGAACAGTGGAGGTCAGACGACTAATGGCATGAAGAAATTGTGAATGGAGCAGGGAGCTGCTGATATGAGGACCCACACCATTCATGCAGTTCAGTTCCTTAAGGTAACCTGAGCCGATGCAAAAGGGGAGGGATCTGGAGTTCCTGCTGCACCACTCAAAAATAAAGCTGTCAGTTAATTCCTGAAGCTCACGTGGCCAAGTGAGGACGGATGAATGGATTCATCAATGAGGGAATGAACAGGAAGGTTAATTGTCCAATATAATAGAGGCAAAGGTAATGAGATGAGTAAATATTAGAGATGCACCGAAAGCAATTTTCATCGCTGACTGGCATTTTTGGGATATTCAAATTTTCTTTCTAAGTATTGTCAATGAGAGCATAAAGAAACATTTTGGTTTAAACGTTTGGTTATTGGGATCTTTGCTGCTAAAGAAAGATAGTAGATACAGCTGGCTTATGCAATGTTCTGTGCTGTTGCAAAGCTTTAGCTGTAACCCCTTTGCCTTTATTTCGTTTTTGTCAAATTCAGCATATTTAGCACAATGATACTGTTTGAAATGGAGTCATCCGTATTGCTCTATATAAATAGACTATTAAGTTCACTGAATAGCACTTAAGCATGACTGACAAAACTTGCGAGCGGCTGAGCCGTGTTTAAAGCTCCATATTGGGACTGGGTAGTCTAGCGGTTAAGGTACTGGACTCTGAACCTGATGGCCCAGGGTTTAAATCCCACTTCTGCCAAAGCTGCCACAGTTGGGTCCTTAAACAAGGCCCATAACCCACCATTGCTTGAATTGTAAGACTGTATGAGTTGTAAGTCGCTCTGGATAAGAGCGTCTGCTAAATGCCGTAAATGTAAATGTACAGACATGAACTGAATTCAAGTTAGTAACAGCATTGTGCTGTTTACATACGGCTGTGTTCATGCTGCACAGTATAAATGTGACCAGCACAGAATCAGTTATATGAGACTGATTGGCCAATTTCGGTCACCGGCCGAACGATCTCTAGTAAATATACAAATCAGAAGGTCAGGGAAAGAACAAAGTAACTGTGTTTCCATACTAGATATCTGATCGAATTACAGCTTGGATGGCTGCATTTAAAAATGCTGACCTCACTCCGTGATGTCATAAATAAACGTTTTATGCTCTTCCAGTGCAAGCCTAAAGAATAAGTCTGTTTATGGCATGAACATCTGTGTGCATATGGCTGACAGTGTTTCCTTATCCTGTCCTACAGTATAAAGGAGGTAACCCAATTCCATAGCCAGCTGTTGCCCAATGGGTGTTCTAAAGCAGGGGGAGCATTACTCTTCACTTCTGTGGCTCCTTCCATGAACAGTTCTGAAGAACAGTTTATAAAAACCAAGCCACCATTTTTCACACTGGCTTATTTCCAACACTCCTGCCTGACCTCCCCAAATTTAACCTTTGGCCTGGAAGGCCAATATTAACTCTCGGGCAATTGTCTGGGGGCTCCCAACTTCCCTTGGCCAGTCCGTGAGAACATTCCACAAACGGTTGCCAGGAGGGCTTGGGTGTTAGAATGCTGACCTCCAATATGTCCAGGGTTACCCTTGATCTAGTCTCCTATCCCCCCCACCAGCGTCTCTTCTAGTCAGAGGGGCTCTCATTCACTCTCAGGCACAACACCTCCAGTTCTGTCAGACTCAGGCAATCATGCAATCACCACTGAACACCTGTAGCCATTTAGGACATCAGGACACACTGTTTACCTTTCTGTAAATGCAATTGAAGTTCAAATACCTGGAAGGACCTTTGACATGAGAGGAGGGTGTTCTGTAAAACAGCTATCAATCTAGGATTTGTGAAAATATTTATTTTCAGATCGTGACAGGGTGGCCTAATGAATCATTCTGCCAAATGGTCTTGTTGTAATTCTTTAAAATGTAAATAAAATGTCTATATTTGTTTTAACATTTAATATAACAACACCCACATTGAACCCATAATGCATTGGTTTCTCCTGTTATTGTTACTCAGTCCTAAGACTTTTTTTTTTTTTAGCATAAAATGTACCATTGCACCATTACTAACAACATTAGGACGCTGAGCACATTCTTCATATTTTTACGGTACAAAATAACAACTAAAATAATTACAGTAAAGGATAGCAAGTTAAGATTGACTTCTTAGAAATAGTTACAATTCAAATCTACAGGATTTATCAAATATACAGGGAAAATACTTACAAAAATAACTTACTAAAATGATTTACTTACTAAAAGAAATTTTGGAAGAAGGTTTGGCTTTTCCATGGTCTTCAGAAAATTCAGATAACACAACTTGCGGTATGTTCCATAATTTCATAATTCTGAAAAGTGGGATTATGGTAGGGTAACAAGACTGAGTGAAAACCTGGGGGTGTGACAAATTTAAATTATTATGAAATTCTTATTAAAGTTCTGTAAAGTTAATTATTTCATTATCTGTACATGTAACGTCCTGTTTACGAAAATGGCACTCGTCACTTCGTCACTAAACTTCATTGAGGTTGGTCTTTTATCCATACGCAGCTTGTGATACGTTTAGCTTAAATTATGTCCATTTTCATCAGAAATGGGTCATTTTGTCCTCTTCTTCCTTATCATTGGAGGTGAAGGATCCAGAGGTAAAAGTTTATTCTGTTGAATCACTAGTGCCTCCGAATTGGAGCGATCTCAGAGAACAAAAGCGAATACCGCCGTATCGCTGTGTGGGAGGATGAAAGGCAGGTCGCTATCAGGGCCGAGCTAAGGGCAGCTGAACTCAGATGAAAAACAACACAGGCCACAATGTGAGAGGAGCATGAACACAACACTCCTAGAGCTGGTCCAGCAATCAGAGGACACAGAACTGCAAAGGCACAGGAACGAAGCTTTCTACGTTTGGTGCTAAGCAATTTCTCTCACCCAAGCAGTCGGACCTTTATCTAAAGTTCACAATGCAGGTATCATAAATAAATCATCATTACTCAGGCACTTAGTCAATGATGTTCAGGAAAGATTAATGATATAAAAGTGATCGTCAGTAGCACCATGACTTTTGAGTTTTAAGTTCTTGTCTTGGTGGGTGAAAGCAAAATTCAAACTCTTCATATGTAAATTTAAATACTGAGCCATAACTTCAGAAAGTCATATTTCTTTGATCTCCATAAATAATGATGTAACACCACAATTTACAATGCAGTGTCACTATGTACATGTAGCTGTTGAGCAATACCAGAGGAAAATATTTGATGCAGTTGTACCCATTTAAAGGCCGGGGAGGTATTGATCTGTGCGGAGTTATCCAGCCTATCAGGAAAGCAATAGCAGTAAAACAATTGTGTGACAATGCAATAAAACAACTACCAACTTACACCTTCATTTAACCAAACGAAATACAAATACCAGACGAAAAACATATGGCCCGTTTGTTTCGTCCACGGTCTCCATCACAGTGTCAATTCACAGTAAACCCTCAAAACTGCTGAAGCAAGAGCAAACAAAGTCACTGCCACAAGTTCACAACTCATGACTTGTCAATCAATGACTCTTTTCGCACTGCGCTACATATGTTTGTCACTTGTGATGGAACAACCTCTGCTGTCACACTGAATAAAAATGTTCAGGCTCGTTCATCGAGGTTAGTTAATGATAAATGCGCAGAGGCATGGGAAAGGGGCTTGCTTATCGCTTCTCAGGCTGCCTGTTGACTTGAGTGTGATATGGGAAATAACGAAACTAAAAGTATTTATGCATATAGCAATCATCCTTAAACTGAATAACATCTCTCAGTGATAGTACAAGCATAGACATTATTTCAAAGCTCTACAGTACTGTGCAAAATTAGATTAGATAATAGATTATCATTGTACAGTATTAGCAATGACATAATGACCATATATAATTATTTTGCATGCACTTATTAAAATACAACCAGGAAATACAGGAAATGGGTATGCAGACTAAAAACAGCTTCTATAGGATATGGTGGCAAGCATTTAGTGTAACCTCCCCTTACAATTTAGCAATAGAAGCATTTGGCAGGATCACAGTTGACAGGACCGAAGGAGACCGATTTATCAATGCCATATTTTGATAATTGTCATTGGCTGATGTTTAGAAAATCTTGGGGAAAATGCAGAGCAACTTTGCTTCATGCATTACAACTTACAGTTCATAAACTGGGATTACTTAGTAACTATAAAATGCTGCTATCATGGACACTACTCTCAGGGGCGTAGCAGCAAATTCTGGCCCCTGTACACTCTCAATGTCAACTCTCTGGCCCCTGTACACTCTCAATGTCAACTCTCTGGCCCCTGTACACTCTCAGTGGGCCCCTATCCATGCCAGTACACGAGGAATGTGAGCAACAAAAAAACTCGGGCCCTGGGTAGTCCCCCCACTACCACGCCCATGACTACTCTAACAGTGAGTGCATTTATATGAACTTAATCCATAGTCACTTTTGTGATTAAGTGACTAATTATCTGATTATTTAAGTTGTCATGTAAGCAGCATACTTCGATCTAAAAATTCATTTCTCATAGCATGAATGCACTTACTCGATATCTGAACATGTGCGCAAGCCTAACCCGACACAGTTGCCAGGTCCTCCTATTCTAAAGGCTTTATTTGGGCCCTTTTACCATAGAACGTGGCCTGAAATTAAACAGAGGATATTAAAGGCAGTAAAATGGCTATCACACACTGTGAAGCCTCTGAGAAGCAGTATATGCTTGATAAAATGAAGAATTTAATTATATAATATTAACCTTAATTTATGTCGCATATTTCTGTGAGATTACTGGCTGGTTGCAAAGTAGAAATCTTATTATTGCCTGAGTCATGTTAACATGGAGATATTCCATTATCTGATTACTCATGTGCAGGTAAAGTCGTTAATCAGCTTACTGACTGAAATCAGATTTTCTGCAGTGATCGGTTTATGTGCATGTAAATGATGCTGTTTTTTGTAGATAAGTGCAATAAATCTTTTAATTTTGTGTTTTATTCATTAACATTAGTATCATCGATGGCCAAATTGATTTGGCTGTAGATCAGAGGAATCAAAGTGGTGAATTTATTAGGTCCAGTTGTCGAGAATATATTACATTTACATTTCCAGCATTTAGCAGACGCCCTTATCCAAAGCGACTTACAACTGATACAGTCTTACTAAACTGCTTGCAGTTGTGGGTTAAGGGCCTTGCTCAAGGACCCAACTGTGGCAGTTGGCAGAGGCGGGATTTGAACCCTGGACCATCTGGTCCTGAGTCAAGTACCTTAACCGCTAGGCCACCACAGTCCCATATTATATATGGTCATTGCTAAAACAGCAAACCTAATGGTGGCCTAAGACTTTTGCTCTTTAGTATTGTCATGACTCATATCTCTTAATATTAAGATCCAAAACACAAGGCTGAATTCAAATCCTAAATATAGAACAACGTCTGAGTCAACTTTCTGCTCCCAAATATGACCTTTGTGAATAATTCACTTCAACAAAGCATTACTCACTAACTTTGAGGGTCTCATGAGTCGTATCAAAAGTATGGTGCTTTTCATTCCGAAACAGCACAAACGATTCATTCACACTTTCCTATATGAGTCATACAGGAATTCCAACAATGGACCATACTGGCTCACTCCAACAATGCTTAAAACTTGGCTCAAAATACAGTATTATATAAAGCTTTCATCGCAAGAAAGTCCCTTACACCCTTCAAGTTGCATGCTGATGATTCAGGCTGCTATTTTTGAAGGTGGAGGGTCACTCCAGAAAGCCAAAGAGCTGAGAGTATGAAGAGCTCTCCATTTCTCACTCTGCTGTGCACTTTTAGCTATCTACATCCCAACTGGAAACGCTACAAAGACTTTTCCGCTGAGTGCCGAGGGCTTTGCAAGGCACTCCAGTCAGCACCGGTCAGAGGGGAACGACCGGCAGGCCGTGAGAAGCTAAAGCCATTCTGGCTGAATGCATTTAGAAGAGGAATCCTGAGTCAGCATGTTTGGCATGCTGATGTGTCGTGTCACTGTCAAACAAAGCAGAGCTCATCGACAGGTAAAACCTTAGAGCCATTTCGAGTGACGTCTTTTCATCCAGCTCACGTCAAACACGCTTTTCTGATCATTTCGGAATTTGACACGTTTGGGAATACCCAGACATATCCAATAACTCCAAGAACACAAATCTCTTGCATTCCAAAAACATGCAGGTCATTAAGGAACACTAGCATGAATTGCATTCTAAGTGTTGCAGCAAGGAGTCAGAGAAAGGCTTCTATTTTTTGGGTGTTATGATGGCATATTTTGTTTTGGGTCTCCCGGATTTATGATGGGGATACGTTCTGAGAAATCCAGCCAAGCTGAATTTACCGTAAACCAGGGTGTTTCATACATACTGTATATATTATGTACATATACTGTATACAGGTCCTCCCCATTTTAAGCTGGAATTGTTGGAACGCTGGAAATTGACTTTATAATGGAATCCCGATAAAAGTCATAAATACACATTGTCTAATCCTCTTTTCCACTGATCTTCATTCCAGTCTTTGTGAGCTTTGGAATATTTTAGACTGTTCATCCTGTTTCCTGTTAGAAAAAAAAGTGGTTTCTTGGCTGCTACCCTTGCAAAAAGGCCATTCATGATGAGGCTGTCAGCTTTTGAGCTGCTATTGCTCAGGTGTAAAATGAATAAATACCTACATATCTGCTTTTTAAATACTGCATACAAATGTCATGCATTTTCTGGTTTATTCATTCATTCATTCATTCTCTTCCGCCTAATCCACATGGGGTCGCGGGCCAGCCGGTGCTCACCCGGCAACTCAAGGGCAGGAACAACCCTAGACTGGGTGCCAATCCATCATAGGGCACACACACACACACACACACACACACAGTCACACACTAAGGGCCACTTTTTAGAGACACAAATTAACCTGGAACACGTCTTTGGACCGTGGGAGGAAACTGGGGTACCCAGAGTAGACCCACACAGACCCTAGCGGTGCTACCCACCGAGCCACAGTGCTGCCATTTTCTGGTTGTGTTCTAAAACGAAACTGAATATACTGATATAATTATGTATGGTCATTACATTGCTAAAACAATGCTATAGCTAATCTAATGGTGTCCTAAGACTTTTGAACAGTACTGTATGTACAGTAAATATGAACTCGATCTATATGGATATGCCTGATTAATCTTACTATAAACAACAATGGGTTGACATTTGGTGGAACTGGGTGTGAATTCTACAGAAAGCTGTCTTAGGAAATCCTGTGGAAATGACAATGCACAGTGCTTTTATCCAGCAGATTTACAAAATGTTCAGTAAGGTTCCAGGGGCTACAATTTTCTGTCAAGCTCCTGGAAACACACACTTATGATATGTGCTTCAGATGTCCAAAAGCCCAAATGTGGGAGGCACATCTATACATTCTATGTCTATTATAAGTAGCTTGAGCCAGGTTGTGGTTCTTAATGCAAAAGCAACCTGGATTTTCACTGTTCTGATTTTCTCCACTACACAGTGGTTTGCTTGTTTTTTGTTTTACTGATAACAAGTATGACCAGTTCGGACCAGCTGCTGTGGTTCAGTGTGAAATTTATCAGTGTGACTGACTACACGGTCAACGACACTGGCACCTTGCTGTTAGAATAAGTTGACATAGAGTATAAAGACAATTAAATCTTCTAGAACACAAGGTTGTCAGTGCATTGTCATATTTACTATAAATTTTGAAATGAAAAAGTCTTCATCAGCATTAATATTCTATTTCTAGCTACTTGATTAAAAAACGTACAAACTACCGCCAGAAAGTAACCATGGTTGCCACATTTTGGAAAGAAAACCCTCTGTTTTTTTCTTTTAATAGATTCATTAGGACCATTCACAGATCGAAGAACAAGTAACGTTTGTAACCCCTTACAAATCTACATATCCAGGTTCAGCATATATACTCTATAGACAAAAGTTTGTGGACACCACTTCTATTCTTTTAGCAACCCTCATTTGTAACACGTTCATAATGTAAAGCTGACATTTCTGGATTCTCCATAGACAAATGGGGCAGTAGAACAGGCTCTACCGGTACCCCAGTGACTCTCAGTAGGACACATTTTTAGCAATAAGCTCCTTCATCAACTTTCTGCCCTGCTGCCCTTAAACAAAGTCCAAAGAAAATTGGTTTGCCAAGTTTGATTGAAAACATAGCTGGCTTCAACAGAACTTAAAAGTTCCCTTAAATGCACTTTTGTGCCCAGGACTATAGAAGAGTCATCTTGGCATCCTGACAAAGCTGCCATATAAATACTTGTAAAGGGACGCACACTAAATACTTACATTTTACATTTACATTTACAGTATTTAGCAGACACCCTTATCCAGAGTGACTTACAACTTATAAAATCTTACAATCCAAGCAATTGTGGGTTAAGGGCCTTGCTTAAGGGCCCAACTGTGGCAGCTTGGCAGAGGTGGGATTTGAACCCTGACCTTCTGGTACCAGTACCTTAACCACTAGGCTACCACAATCCCAAAATACTTGCCACAGTAGCCTAAATGTTTTCAGACTTTTTCAATCTTTCTAATACTGCAAATATATTTCCTGTATTTTCTGGATGTTTTCTAATAAGAGACTAAATAGTTATATATGGTCATTTTATAATTGCTAAAACAACGGTATATCTAATCTAATAATGCCCTAAAACAGCCGTTAAAATGACTCTCTAGCTGTAGCAACCATAAGCCCATGGAAAGTACTAGTGTAGGACCAACATGCACAGGCCTACTGTTTTATCCTGTAAATGTCAGTGGGCAAAAATATTGAGACATCATTTGTGAGTGAAAGAAAAACACAAAAGGATTAAAAATCAAAGGATTAGTACAACTCCAAAAAGGTCAATCTATGTTTGCTTAACCAAGAATTTGCTGGTTAGGTGAGAAATGCCTAACATGGTGAAGCCCAGCAGGCCATGGGGAAAAAAGACATTCCTGTAGGTGAATGATTAAAAAGGCTGAGGGCCACCGAGGTTTCATAGTTTTCATGGCAAAGCTGTCAACGTGCCTCCACAATGCCCTTTGTAGAGCTTATGACATTCATTCCTTCTCGTTTCACAGTCCCTCGCTCAAATGGTTAATGTACATAGGACGTTTTAATCAGATTTTATAGATAGAGAACCTGATTTTCCAAGCTTGAAAATTAACCTCCAAATGTCTGGGCAAGCACCTGACTGCCATATGGGCAAAGTCAAGGTTTGTTTTGGAGAGGAAACAAGGGTGTAACGATGCATCGTGGGCACAAACCGTCACAAAATGTCTTCAGGTGGATCTGAGGAGGAATCACGCTCGAGTCTTAGCACTTCATTGCTGATAAAATGTTTTTTCCATTTTTTCACATTTCACATTTCCATATTATGACAATATGAGGCATCTGTACTTGAGCTGTGTCCAAAACGGCTCCCTAATTACTACATCCTATATACGATACACAGGTAAGAACCATCTAAGAATAATTCGATCATCGCCCCGCTATCTTGGGAAAATCGCATTAGTATTTGTGTAGTAAGAATTTCTACATGGTTTTCAATGTAAAAAAGTTTGCTTTGATATCAAAAATTCTTTTTTTTTTTTTACCTAATATAAAACATTTTTTTGGAGAATTTAATAAGTACTTTTTAATATCAAATGTATATATTTTACTTATTAAAAATGGAATTTAGGGAAGCACAAAGAAAATGAAAAAAGGGCCATCCTGTATATCTAAACCAAAATGTTTAATATTTTCTCAAATTTTCATCTCTGCTTCATATAAATGCATCCAGAAACTGGATGCTGTATTTGAATTCCTTTTGCCAACTCTCAAAATTAAACTATGATCTAGTTTTTATACCTTATTGTGGTAGCAAGAAGGTCCCAGGTTCAATCCCAGGGTGGAGCGTTCTGGGTCCTTACAATTACAGTGTGGAGTCTGTAGGTCCTCTTAGTGTCTGCATGGGTTTACTCCAGGTACTCCGGTTTCCTCCCACAGTCCAAAAACATGCATGGTAAGTTAATTTATTACTCTAAATTGGCATTAACTTGTGTGTAGATATAACCTTTAGTGTGTTGCCGAGAATGACCACTGATGCCAATAGAGACGTTAAGCGAACCAAACAAACAAGCAAAACTTATTTTGTTGTTGCCCATCCAATTTATTCAAATGCCCACCCAGAGATTTTGTCCTAGTAACACCTCCAATTTACTGTCAAATAAATCACATGAAAAAATGTCCAACACCCTTAATCCTTATTGGAAAATAACCTGTTGATGCCTTATGGTATCTGGTTCAAATGTTTATAATACCGAACAGCGACCGACTGTGTCCAGCTAGTGTGAGAAACACAAAAATGAACCGACTCTTTAAAAATCAAAATCAGAAAGTGTTAAAAAGACACTGTTAGCTCAATGATCGTATGCGTTGTCCGATTTTAAGTGGTCAGATTGTATATCTTTATTGATATGGGTTAAGCAAACGTTTTGAAAGATAATAAAAAAGATGACATTACGGCCATCTGTAAGAACAATGAAATAACCTTGGGTCACTTAAAGGTTAATGGCTTTAGCACTAATATTGTTTGTATTATTTAATACCTACCCATTTCTTCGTTATGCGCTTCCCATTGACAAATTGTAAAAAGCAAGTAATTGAGAGGGTGGTAATATCCCACCCATCTCATGTTCAGAGGAAAAAGATCCAGATGACCAGCTGTTCATGTGCAGAACCTGATAATCAGGGGCCTCCTCCTTCCTCACCCATGACTGTGCTGGGAGAGAGTTATCAGTAAAGAAAGCCTCTGGGTCACTTAGGTGGATACCCTCACACCTCACCATGCACCTCCTTGATAATAACCTTATCGACAGTCAGCAAGCGTCACGCTACAGAAAAATAACAAGTGTTTGCTCCAACTAGGCAGCTGTTTTCTGCACTTTGACCACTTTTTAAGCCGACTGCATCGTAGAACATATCCTTTACACGCCTGCCCTGTCAAAGTTCAACTCTGAGCAGGTGCAAGGCAGGTTGTGTGGACCTGAACGGAAAGGGTGAAGAAATTTTCAGCTGCTCGCTTCATCTTTTTTTCTTTATCTTGCCACCTGCCTTAACTACAGCAGTTCTAACATCAGAACGTATTTGATCCTGTTTACACAGGATTCCGTGCGTCTAGAAGCTGGATTGTATCCGGATAACTTTTTAAACATATGCATTTACAATAAAATATGTAAATCAGTTCATAAAACTGGATCCAACACTTTCTGTATTGTTTGCCTAACATAGTTGCTGCATCAAATGTCACAATGTTTATATAATCACTGCAATTTTCTTTCAACAAAGACACAAGGTGCCAACTTCAGAAGTTAATGTGTAGAAGCAGAGAGCTGTTAAACATGATTAGTAGACTGGCATGATTAATAAAGTGCAACTACAGGGCAGTCATTTTTAATGACAAAGCAAACTGGTACAGATATGAAGCGTTTAATGTCCATCTTATCAACCGTTGTTCACTTTAACAGCATTATATAATGAATAATAATGAATTCTAATAGGAAATAATGTATTTTAACTCCGGACGTTGCAGCCGTAAACAGTTGGTCACCTCAACAGCCAGTCAATGCTGTGGATCCATGAGCAGAGGTGGGAGTTAAAGAGCAGAAGTCCGTCATTCACAGTGATTTAAGGTGCTTGCACACCTTTGGAGATAAGAATGTTCAAACTGGTTGGAAATGGGGTTCCTGTGCCTGTCCTATTGTAAAAAGTACTCTTTTTAAAATCATATACATTCTCTCTTAACGATAACACTATAATCTGATTCACAGTCACTCTTTGAGTCTGTGTTTTATCTGGCTGATGGTCCATGTTGCTCGTAATACTGTCTATCAAAGCTTTGTAGGTGTCCATCAAATAAAAATATCCATCGGCTTTCCCCTTGACAGAATAGCAACAGTACATGACTGTCTATTCTTTAATTTTTTTCACTCTGAATCTGGCTAAGAGCTATTCAGGTGTGCAACTGTTTGAAAGCTAAAGAAAGAGCAAGATGCTGCTATCAGTGGCTATCTTCTACATCATGCAATTTAGCATGAAAGCCTACAAATTTGTGAGCGCAACGACTAATACTAACACCCCCTGAGGTCAAAGCTTATCAGGCTGAGGTGTGTCCTGGGATTAAGTCTTAAAACCTTGTAATGGTATGTTCCTCAAGTGGTCACAGGTTCCACAAGGGACAGAACTGGTCACGTGGTGGTGGAATGAATGCCAAGGGCTACGGTTTGCTCTAAAGTTGCACACTGGCACATGATGAATATTCTGCTCCACTTAGTATCTAAAAGAACGACTGATAGGGTCGGGTACTTTTAAGGAAAAGAATGCTGTTCCTGATAATCAGGTCATTGAGTGTATCTCCATTATTCCCTCATGTTTTTGAAACGGACAGTTAACAAGAATCCAGTCTTGAACTCATTCTCCTTATCAGTGGTCTCATTCACTCCTAGTGTTACTTGAATCTATTTGTATTGACTCCACCCTAAATTAACTTACATTTCCTGAACAACGTTGTTACTTAAACAATTCGAACAACTACAGGTATTTGCCACATAACATGCATGTCCGTTTTCACATACCGTCCGATTATTATTAATAATTTTTTATCAGTAATTGGCCTACTTACCCTAACATTACTTTGGCAGATACATTAGTCTTTGTATAGTAGAACAGCAAAAGTTATAACATGCATAACATTGCAGCAGAAAGTTGTATGTAACGCATGCGGCATTAGTCTAAGTAGACTGAATGCTAAGCAGCATCTGGCCGGTGCTGTGCTCCTTATAACCACAGGGATGATGATGTTATGCAAGAATTAACAGTTTTTGAGTTGCACATGGTGCAGCACAGTCACAGGTGACCTTATTAATTCACTTTCTTATGCTTAATCAAGAACAGGGTCGCGGAAAAGTCGTAGTTGGTAAAAAAGTCGGTAAAAAAAAGTCGGTAGTTCCAGATTCTTTGAAAAATGTTTTTATTTGTGGTTGAAAAGGGACACACCACAGTTAATGGGTGGTGTTAAGAATAAGAACTGTATCTTTGCAAAGTAGCACACCAGAGTTGAATATGCACTTTGGTGCTACTCTGTGCTACGTGTTTTTTTTCTGAAATATCTGCTCATGTCACTAATACAACAGGAAATACGTTACATAAAAGAAGGTTTCTTGTTGAATAAATGTGATTGTGTGTATGTGCATTTTGTTGCACTGTACTTGTACTGAGCAATGACAATAAATTGAATCTATACACACAGCCCTGTAGTGAGATAAAACTTTACCCATATCAAATAGTACAAAGGTACACAACAATATACAAAAGGCAATAATAAATGATTATTTCAACATCATGCCATTATGTACATTTCCTACCATCATTTGGGTAATACGTGCCCAAAAATTCTGGTTCATCCAAGAACCCAAGTCTTACCAACTGAATAAACTATCTGCAGAATAGTGACCTGGAGACGGCCAGCCTATGGGTCATGGGTCATGACCTCAACTCTTTAACAGCATGCAAACAGAGTGAGACAGGCCTGCAGGGGCTGAGATCAATGTCACATCCAGATGGACGTGATCTTCAAAACTGCAAGACAATCATGCCTGACACGATCCGATATGAATAGCTCGCTTCAAAAGGTTTCCTTAACAAAAACTAACAAATTCAATTACGGCCAGGGAAATGTGTTTGCTTTTAAAAAGGGTTGGTTAATTCAAGTTCCTCTTGTGTCCCGCCACGTTTTGTTTTGTCCCGCTGCCAATCCTTTTCACTGCTTAAATGGTATATCCCTTTATTTGCTTAACGTCTTCCAAAAACTTCCCCCAAACTGAGTGTACCAATGGAGACAGATGGTTAGCGCTTAAGGAGAATTAAATAGCAGATAGGAAGCAACATATTGACAATTACATTGTAAACCCTTTCCCCTTTATGGGTGGAATTTACCTGAGTGCACACCTGCAGCTCCATTCACAGGCTGTGGATTACCCTTTGTGCATGCAGGACTATGAGGAAGTTCATCACACCGAGAGGATGTTACATAACCTCTAAGTCAACACATCCCTGAACATCACTAGAAAGATAAGATGCCAGATTAACTTCTCAGCGCATGAATTCAAAATGGCTTTATTAAAATAAAAGAGGGACGATTCAACAAATCAAACATTAAGAAACACGTGCGACTAAAATAAGAGCTAATGGAATGCTGCGCGTAATTGGACTTGTTGCAGTCTTGCCTTTAAAATATTTTCACACTAGATAAGTTCACCAGACAAAAAATGAGTCACTTGTGACTGAAACGTGCCTAATGGCTTGTAAAACCTCCATAAGCACAAATACAAGCCGTGATTCGATTTGGTTTGGACTGGATAACTTTCTGGATATAAGCGGGGTCAATGTTAAATTCTCTTGCATCAAAGAATTGCACATTTGGACTAGATTTTGCCTGACCTTGGTGTCTTAAACCTTTTTCCAGGTAGTTCCACATATTCTCAAAAGGATTCACATCTGGGGTTTGTTCAGGCCAGTCCAGGTGTGTTCCTCTTGTCATTTATCCACATGAACTCTTCAAAAATGAGCTAAATTCTGGTTGTCCAGCAGCTCAATGTAGACATTGTGGTTTAAATTTACTGATACATCTACCGAAGAACCCATTTGCATCCATGTAAAGCACCCTCAGAACATCACAGAACCTCCTGCAGCTTGAACCAAGCCTTGCACGCAGTCCTCATTGAAGGCTTCCTGGGGTCTTTGATATACACCACACCTAGAATTATTCACTTACAGGCAGAAATTGAGATTCAACTGACCTGATATTACTTTTTCAGGCAACCAATGTTTGTGTCAATTGGCCTATTGTATGCCACTCTGCTCCATATGTTTATGGTATGCAATTCCCTGCGACGTGTCTTTCTGAAATTAGTTGTAAAGGACCTGCAGAGGTCATTCTTGCCTGGAAGCAATGCCCTGATAATGCAAGAGGACCCTTTCCTTCGGTTTTGTCTTTTGGTCACAATTCTGATGAGAATTTCCTGTAGCCTGAGATTTTTGCCACTGTTGTTAGACTCATATGACTATATGCATTAATACAACTGCAAAATCAGCTACTTAGTTGACAAAATGTTTTTACACACCCAAATGTGATGCATTTTCCATTTGCACTGTACCACCTCTTCCCAGTCTATGAATCCTTTATAGCCACATCAACCTCATGCAAAGCAATCTTCAGGAGTCGAAAGTTACTATCATCTTAAAGACCCAATAGGACCATAATAAACTGGATTATTATTAAAGAATATTTTGCACCCTTGGTAGAGTTGGGTAAAAAATATTGACATTGACAGGTTAAATAGCTTAATACTGAAATATGATAGAAAATCAACCTTCTATCAAAGGTAAATGTATTCTAAGAAAGGAAAATAATTTCTTTCTAAGACTGATAAAAACCTGAGTGATGCATGCAGAGTGTTGTACTGTTTTACACAGTCACTTACATTTAAAAATCCGTTTTCGAGCAGAACTATTTGTTGTACGAGTCTTTGTGTGCTTAAATCCAAGTCAATATGACATTTTATCAGACTTTTTTTTTATTACAGTACAACCAGGAAATACAGCAAATGTGTAAAACTGTAAAAAGGAAACAGCTTCTGTATTTGGCAGTGGCAAGTGTTTAGTGTGACCTCCTCTTAGACTTGAGCAATAGCAGCATCTGGCAGCTTCATTGGGATGCCAAGTTGATCCTTTTAAAGATTAAAGAAGTTTGATCAGGTATGGCCTTTTTGAAAGAGTAGCAGCCAAAAAAAAGCCTTCGGAAAAGGATGACGGTGAAAATGGCAAAGACAGGGTAAAGTTTACATGATTGGGATAAAGATCAGTGGAAAAAGAGTACAGCTGAATCCGGTCAATTGGACCACGGGTTAACGGGACCAGCCTCTTATTCGGATCAAACCTTAATGTACCGAAACAAATCTGTGTTTATTATATATTATATATATAGTAATAGCCGCAAGTCGCCACCTAGCGTATGCAAAGTGGGTCAGCGATTTATGGGAGGATTTTTGGGATCCCCGGGAGAATTTATGCTTTTATCAAAGGTCAGGAATTCTGAAAAGTTTGACAAGAGCGAAACCAGCGGGAAGTGAACACTCCCACCACTTTCTCGATTCTGTGCAGTCTGTCAAGAAAACGCGTCAGATCACACTGGATAAGTTCTTCAAACGTTGACTGGAATTTATTAAGAACTTGCTTTTATAGTATTATTACTTTGCATGCTGAGTACCTATACATTGTGTTGTAGATCGTTTCCAAAAACTTGGTTGCAAATTTATT
>JAVSBV010000002.1:2298744-2318471 GCA_033117975.1 Parotocinclus spilosoma
TGTTGTAAAGCTGCTTTGTGACAATACTGTATTGTAAAAAGCGCTATAGAAATAAATTGACTTGACTTGACTTGACTACTGTACATTCACTTTTTTTCTCATAGTAAAAACTGTGATTTTACTGCACATTAAAGCGAATTAATGTTCCTGTACAAAAAAACCTATATATTTTTAATCCCATTTTACTGAACAAAATGGTTTTAGACTTTATCCACTAAAATGTTCCCTAACTCTAGACTTTTTACTGTCTGATAACACATTAGAGGTTAGAAGTGTAAGGTTAATTAAAGCCATTTTTTCTTACCTCATTACCAAAGGACCCAACAATTCTGACATGAAGTCAATCAAGAATAATAAGGATGATTACAATAAAATGGTCACGTCTCATTGTGCGTAACATAATTCTCTCCGGCTAGCATCTGCACCACCTGACTTGAGGGCATCATTAAATCATGCATTTTAATTTGCGTTTCATGCTCGATGGTCTGACTCAGTGACAGACTGCCAATCTAAAACAGCTAATATGATCTGTTCTGCTCATGGGTTTTTATCCTGTTATGTAACCCACAGTGAACAGTCGTGCAACCGCAGTCTTCAATCTGTCCGGTCCCCCTCGTCTCCTGCTGCGAGAGACAGAAAGAGGACAATTCAAGTGGCAAAGTTTCCCGCTTTCTCCCCCACAAACCAAACTGTCAATTTCCAGAGCCGCACGACGGTCGATTACTTCTAGCCCAGTGGCCAAAATCAACAGGTCCCAGTGGCTCAGGGGTGGTTTGTCCTCAAAAGCATCGTCCCATTCACTCACATGCACATATGCGATGTGAGAGATACGTTTGTAGTAATTGTAAGAGGAACGTGTGCTACCTCCAGCCTCCCGTGGAGCGTGCATTTCTGCGCAGCTGTCCTCATGCTGCGTCCGTACGAGGGGCTGAACTTGTCAATTGAGAGCTGCATGCCATTCATATGTCAATGTACAATACGAGGACTGGAGCAGATATGGCTAAACAATGGTCATCTGTTTTTTTTTCAACCACAGACAACGCACTCATAATAAGGAGCTGTCAAAATGATTCCAACTGCTCCCATGGTCAGACAAGTCTTTGTTTCTCTGAATGGACAAAACAATTTAATGATGCCCTCATTTCCATCTGACAAGCTGCACCTTTGAGAGAGCTTCATATTGTGCAACTTTAAAAAAAAATCAAATCAAATAAATTGAGCCAAAATAGCGGTTATGGTTAGCAACATCTCGTCTACGCACCAGAATCTGCTCATAATCTGATTTCTGAAGTTATCTGATTATTTAAAAGCTCATGCAATCAGCATATTCTGATTTCTCAGATCATATTAAGGTCTACAAATCAGAGGACATGAGACAAAGGTGGATGTGAGCTCTGTAAACTGATTCAGTTTTCATTCAGTTTTCAAACATAGCCTGGAAGCAGCTATCAGAATTTAAACATAGTTTCCAGGTCTGGGGAGGGGTGACAATTGCACCTTGCTGCGATTCATGGCAACCGGGTGCAGTGCGAGTACAGACTCAGAGATGCTTATTCAAGCTTGTTTCCGTAGACCTGGTCGCTTGGTTCTCTGGAAGGATCTGGCAACCCTGGAATTCAATACAGCATGTGTCAAAAGGCTACCAAATACATTTGAGGAGACTCTGAAATGCAGTATACTTGAGGAATGTTTAATTATATTTCATTTAATTATTCTTCTTCTGTGAGATTATTGCCTGGTTGCAAAGAAAAATCAGATTATTTACTGAGCTTTGTAAACCAGGACCTTTCCCCTTATCTGATTACCCAAGTGCATCTAAACTCGTTCGGATTACTTCCAAAATCCGATTTTCTGCAGTTATTGGATTACTCGGTGCATGTAAACACAGCAAGTCTTTCCCAGTCATTCTGAGGTGACTGTCTTAACTGTTCAGGCAAATTTTAAAGAACCCATAAGGGCAAGAAAATCTAGATCTAGACATATTATGGCCCAGTTGAAGTCTGGGTTGATAGCAGCCTACAGATTTTGAAGTCATCAAGTCTTCATTGCCCATAACAGTGCTTACACACAACAGCGCCAAGATCTAGTGCTCGTAATTAACTCTCAAAACAAGAGAAGGATCTAAAATACATCTAAATGTTTTCAGTTCATAATTTGTGTTCTTATTAGGAAGTTCATGGGAACTGAAATTCAAATTCGAAAGTCCCAAAAACTCTGATTGAGCCAAATACTAAATATCAACAAACTCTAAAGGTCAGCGTCATACAATCAGTTAAGAAAAGAGGCTTGATATAACGACCAGATAATGAATTGCAAACCATAATATCCTAAAGACAATTACTAACTAAATAAGTAAACGATTTGTGTTTCCTAAAAGCCTTTCACAGTTTTGGTAAATGACTGTTCTAATAAATATATCTCATTTTTGTTTTTCTTGATGTATTTTGGGGGTATTGTGCAATACAATGTTACACTCTCTACTAAGCTACCACTTAAAAGCATTTTTAAGTTCTCAGTACTTTTCACAAAGACTGAAATACAAATACTGATTTTCAGATGAAACCCAGGAAAAAGAATATTGTGAACTTCGACAGTAGAACTGTAAAGTGGCCAAATTACCACCAAAATCCATAGTAGAACTGGGAAACAATTAAAGGTCAACTCATAGACAACCAAGTTTACAAATCTAACAGTAGAGCCATAAAGTCGCCAAATTTCCATCACAAATCATAGTAAAGTTGTGAACTTTATGGTGAAACTGTGAAAGTTCACATTAAAATTTCCAAGCAATTTACAGGTTTACTATGAAATCTCAGAGTTATTTTTTGTTCTGGAGAGACACCAAAAGTTCACAATTTATCTGTATCGTTCATGTCAGGCTGTGCCAGAGTGGTGACGAACAACATGATCTTAGGATCCAAATCTTTAAACATGTAGCTTCACCCCTGCTCATTTCAGACAAGAAACTTGATGTTATTAATTAAATGTGGAACAGGTAAGAGGAATCAATACCACTATTACACAGAGCTCAATCAGGGGGCTTCTGAGAGCATGAAAAAAACCAAGATGAACTCCAGAACACAGAGTTTAAAAGGCCTAAACCCAAATGTAAAGTGAACACTTTTAAAAGCCTATAAAACCAGGAAGTAAATACAGATGTTTTGTTGCCATGCTCCTGTGGTAAACAGCATGGACATGTTGAGTTTGAGAAGCAGCGAAACAAATGGTCAAAACGTCAGCTTGTGGAATTATCTTATCCATCATCAGAGACTTAGTTTTATTTTGTTACATTAATACTTTTAAGTCACTAAACAAGACCTATAAAATAAGAAAAATTTTGGCAGATGGTAGCAGATACATATGACTGTACAGTGTCTTCTGTGGTAGGCAGATCCAGGGTGGGAATCATTCCTAACCTGGGAACCTAATCCCTGAGGAATGCTTCCATCCATGACCGGATGCATCCATAGACTCCAAACCTGAGCAAGGCAGTCAGCTGAAGCTGCCGGATTCAATTCACTCCTGATTTGCGACAACAGATCCCTCTATTGTCCAAACGTCTCCGCTCCTAATGAGCAGTCATGGGGAAAGGTGCTGGGAAAGATTGGAAGTGGTAAAAATTTGAGAAGACAACTGTTTGCCATTTCTGTTAGCTTTTAAGGAATATTTAAACGATTTAATCGATTCAACTGTTAAGCAACAATTGATTCTTTTGAAAAACTAACAGGATTTAAATGACATTTTTCATTAATAATTTCAAAGGACCATTTGAAGAGGTGGGCTGTAATGTACTACATGTTCTCAGTGACATTATGTCTATGGTACAACATATTTGTTACTCGTACTTTTAATATTTTAGGTCATTTACTTTTCATTTTATTGACTGAGCTCCCAGGTTGCAATGGCTGAATGCGATCTAAAATTATTTATTAATATATAGTTTTAAAACCACAGAGACAAAACATTGCATGCAGTTTTCTTTCCAAGAAATCATGGAGCTTCAGATCCTATCGCCAAGACAAGAAAGTAAATGTTCCTTGGCAGCAGATGTGAAACTACAACTGTATGGAGGTGTAACCGAAGCACTATCTCACTGCTCAAATTGTGGTTTTATATCTGTAATTAAAACAAGAAATTACTCGGATGACTCAGACAGATTTTCATCTACAAGATTTAGCAGATGTCGTTAGCCACAGCAAGTAACATCTGATATAATCGTACAGTGTGGGTTAAGGGACCAATCAGTGGAAGTTCAGCGGTGAAGGTATTCATAAGGTATAAAGCTTCTAGTCAATAGTCCAGCTAGACAATTGTTTTCTGTTACACAACAGTTTGTGTAATAAAGTTATATAGTGGTACATTGCTTTACAGTGCATCACAAACCTGAACTGGATTAAGCAGGCATAAAAACAAATAGGGTTAATAGAATGAACATTTTGGCTACACATACACTCTATGGTCAAAAGTAATGGGACACCTCTTAATTATTTCTTAATTGTTTCAGGCGTGTCATTCAATCCCATTGGCCACAAGTGAATTTTTCGTTCTAATGAGTCCATTGACTTTTAGTGTGGTACTGTAATAGTACCATTCCAACAAGTCAGTTTGTGAAATTTCTTGCTGCCTCAGTTTTACTAAGACTCTAAAATGAATTTAAAAAAAAATAATAATTTTAGGCTATAAATAATTCAGGCTTCTATTTTACAAAATCCATGATGAAATGTAATATTACTTTATATTACTGTTATATTAACAGCTATAATAATATTATTGTGAATAATGTAAAATAAATGCATTAAATATATAATTATAATATCATTCAAATAATAATGTAGAAACTCCATTTATAATTACAATTGACAAAAATGACAATTTTTCCATTTGCATTTTTATTGATATATGATGAAAAAACAACCTTATTTCGTGTCAGGCTCCTCTTGGTCTCGGTCACTGTCAGTCTTGGACCCAGATCTGGTGTCTTGACTACAATGCTACTTATGCTATTACATACACATGATGAGATCAAAGATTAGGCGGGTCAATCAAGCCGGTTCAAATTGAATTTGGTTCCACTCGGATACGTTCATCATCGTATCAACCAGTTAACTTTGGCACAACTAGGTCTAAATCTGGTGTATCATTCGGTGGACAGAAGGAGTTTAGTTCCAACTAATTGAACACCTTCAAAGTTCTCTGATGTTTTTGTTTGAAAAGTTCTCTGACATGGCGTGAGGTCAGCGTGTGCCTCTCATTAACTTTGCAGATCCCATCCAGCACCTGCTCGTTTGCTCATAGCCAGGCCACGTCCCTATTTAGTATATTTTCCACGTAATCGCCATGTAGGGCTTGGCCGCTGTCCACTCTGGCTCAGCAGCCCTTCCTTGGCCCGACCTGGCCTTACTCTCTCTACCCTCCGCCAGCAAGAGGTGCTTGGCCAGTCTGGTGTCTGTGGCGCCATCTCCCATCTGTTTGGGTCTGCGGCCGCACGCTTCGGCGGCCTGCTAACTGTGCCAGAACCTCACAGCTCATTCATACATACGAGCTTTGATTTCTTTTGTTGCTGCTAACTGTACTGAGGAGCCCACATTTGTTCGCTAATAAAAGAGGTCCTTGTCTCTTTACTCTAGGGTGGGGCAAGGGTGCTGCAGAGGAAGAGAGATGCTGGACTGGCGTTTGTTTTACGTCTGTTTGCCCACACTTCACTGTAGCGCGCATCCCCTCCCCTGCTCCTGACACTCGTGGACAATGTCTCTGTATTGTCATGGCAATGGCCTCTTCAACAAAGATGAACTTCACCAATTATGCTATTCAAGATCAGCTTAGAGGCTGCCACTAGCATAAACAGGGCTGTCAGATGACTAGATAACTTGTATTTCATTCATTTATGGCTGACTAGAGAGGAAAGGTGGCACGTGGTCCTCTCTGGTGTACATTTGTTCAATTCATCAAGAAAACACAGAGTGAAGACAAACTTTATAAACAGGTAGAGTAGAACACACTGTGTTTACGCTCACTTAAACAAAACCGATCATAATCGGATTTTGGCCATTATCTGATTATTCAAAGAATTCTGAAAACAATACTTTGATTCCTTAACTCAGATTAAGGTCTAGAAATCAGATAAATAAATCTCATAAAGATAGTTTTTAGCTCAGTAATCAGATTTATATGCATACCCTTGTTTTCGGTTTTCCCTTTGAAAGTGGCTTCCAGAATTAAACAGGTTAACCAGGTCCAGTTATTCTGAGAGAGCTTGCTTCTTTTGGGCTTTTTTCTCTCAAGAGATCTGGCAACCATTGTATGAAATACAGCGCCTGCAAAATGGCTACCAACCATATTTGTGCATCATTTTCACGACCGCATTGTGTTTTGTGAAACAGGTTTTTTCTTTAAACGAAATTGTTGTAGACCAGACATTTCCATAGTCCTATTCTTGTGTGACGTACCGTACCGTAACGTAAATATATTTTCACAGGAATGCAATGCAAAAGAAACGCAAACGCAACAGTACAGATGAAAACACTTGAAACGCTACCGTCTACACATTTCTTGAAGTCTAAACTGTCCTTCATATAACTCCCTCCAGGAAATACACAGTCTGTGATTCTTCAGATATAAACAAATGTTAGCAGTCACACACACTGTACAACCAAATTATACATGCAATATAAACTATTAATAAACATCACTGGCTGCACACAACCAAGAGGGAATGAGTCCACCTAAAGAAACACTCGTTTACAGAACAGGCAATGCAGTATCACCTCTGAAATCCAGCGCATTGTAGGAAGTTGGAAGGCACAACAGACAAAAGACAGCACCTAGCACTTCTAGTTAGAATAAGCATGTTATTTTCTTCGACTTCTATTTGTCTATTTTGCAAACTTTTGCCAACACTGGTTACCAATCACTGTCACGTTCTCATTGGAAAGTGAGAGCCATTTTTATAGCTTGTAAAAGGTTCAAGTACAGAATTAATAGTAATATTATTAATAGGTTATAATAAATTACCTTGATGTGAAATTGTATAAAATATAATACATTTAAATTAAATTGTGTTCCAACAAATAAAAACGTTTCAGCTCTTGTATGAGAAGGTACAACTATTTATACAATTTTTTTTTTCCAAAATTAGACGTATTCACTATCGGTGTTTAGATTTTTCTGTGAACAGTATTTTTTATCTTGTTCTTTTTTCGAATCTTTAACCAGGCTGCATAAATCCTAAAAAACCATGTTGTGTTCAGTGTGTATAGTTTAGAAGTGGGAAAATTGCAAGGTAATTCCTTTAATGTGTTTTATTCTGTTGCACGTTTGATTCTGGGGTTGCCAGTTCTCGTGGAGAAAAAAGCAACATTGTCAGTGTTGAAGGAGCCCAAATAAACCCACCTCTGTAGGATAAACTAACCTGGCAACCATGTTTCATGGCTTACATGCATATGCAGAGTGAGAAAACCAACTGTAATCGGGTAACTGGTATACATGTGGGACTATTGGGATAAAATCCAGCTCTCTATTGGATTTCTTAATCTGGTTTCTAGATTGGGGTTTGCTGTTTATATGACCACTTGAATAATCAGATAACTTCAGAAATCAGATTGTGATTAAATTATTAAGTGCTTGTAAACACAGTGTTCTTTTGTTTTTTCCCTTACCGTTCACTTTTGTACAGTGGTGGGCTAATGGATAGGACAGGGACTATGGCATCTTGGGGAGAACACTAATGAGAGATTGTAATCATAAGGGGAACAAAGGGTAATGAGGTTAGCATGCTGGGGAAGTGATAACCCCCCTTCTTTGAGGACACTAGCCAGCCACCATCCCACCAAGCACACTTCATAACGCCCCACTGGGCTCTGTCATATCTGCTGGAGAGAAACTCGTCAAGTAGCATATTGAGGCTGGAAGAGTAGAGTTGATTAAGAAAGTGGAGCACAGGAGGTGGAGTTCTTTTTGGATGGTGGCAGAGTTCAAACAATGCCAATGATGTCATATGGTATGACAGATATCACAAAGAAATCGACAAGCCAGTCACTGCAGGAACAGGCATGCATTATAACATTAACCAAAGACAAAGGAGGAATGGCTCAGTCTATCGTTTAAAAAATGATCATCTTATCCAGGCCAAATAAGATTTAGTACATTATTACTGTGCCCAGCGTCCCTTCTTTTCTTCTTGTGCCCTGTCTGCCTGCGGCGTCTGAAAACTGTATGCAACTGTGCGGACTGACAGGTTCTGGACCGTTGGATGCAATCATTTCAACCGAGACAAAAGAAGCACCTGCCAGATTAGACCTCTGATGACTTATCAGTAAGGCCCAGTGTTGCCTCCGCACTGGTCAGCCATGTGCCTGACACAAGGCCTTCTTTATTATTCAGACAGTCCAGCCCCTTATTTACGAGGAAAGTCCCTGGGGGATTGAGCACATTATGCCAAGGGTCAACTTTTTAGAAGCTGTACAGTATATATCGCCCCTACTGTGTGGAAACACCAATAAAGGTCCTACTGACCCACAGTGGTGTGCAAAAACTCTCAAACTCAGACTCTCAAACCTCCATCACACACCATGAAATAAAAGGTCACTTTATAAGTGGACAGGAGGCCAGTGTGTTGATGAAGGACCATGCATTGTGAGGCACAGAAGCATCTTCTGTAGGTGCAGGTGTCATTTTCACAAGCTGGTCCCAAGAGTGACAGCACAGGTCGCGGAGCATGTGCAACAGGATTTGGCTGGATTAATCTGCCTAAAGTCAGATATTTGTTGCTTCCATATCTGGGGGACTCAAAAATCAAATGGGTCTCAGAAGTGATGCTTCAGAAGAATGCATCGTTGTTGAAATAATGGACCATAACACACCTCAAAGCAGTGCAACAACTACTGGAAGACCAAAGAAGAGATGGTTATCATGGACGTTCTCTAGTCACCTGTTTGTTTGTTTGTTTAGTTATTCAATATCATATAAGCATCAATGATTAATCATGACAGGAGCCAGGTTAGAAACAAACTACCTGTTTAGAGTGACCAGTTAACCCAGTAAATGTCTTTGAGTTATGGAAAGAAACTGGAGTGCCTGATAAAACCCACCCAGATATGAGAGGACATGCAAACTGTAGATAGGTCGGGATTTAACCATACGCACCACCGTGCTGCCTCCCTTAGTCATCTGACCTAAACACTACTGGAGCATTTATGGGGGCACTCGAAGTCAGACAAGCCACGTATTCAGTAATAACAGAACACACACTGTCCTACAGATTATAGAATATGTAATAAATATTAAAATTGAAGCAAGATTAATTTAAAACTTGAGGGCCATTACAGGTATGTGCCATTTAACAGCCATCCAATCCATCTCAATATAAATATAAATGATTACATTTCATATAAATCTAGTTTTTAACTCTGGGTATTGTGACCATAAGCAGCCATTCACCACAAATATAAAAAATAATAGGTCCAGATCTTTCCCAGAGACATGTTTCTAACAGTACTTTACTCTTATTCCTATAATTATCGTGAATGTCCATAAATTCGTAATATGGTGACATTAGGGATGCTGTGTAGATGGTAGCCTTCCACTCGTGTGTTCAGATTTATCTCTGATGCATTTATTTATTGTTTGCACACTCTAGTGTCAAATTAATGTTCTATTTACTGTGTGAGAGTAAAGTCTGGTCAACATCCATTTCGGTCCTGTTTCACTAAATGTTTTATAAATGTACAAGTATCTCACTTGTGGTCTCAGACTTTTGGGCTCCTCTATATCTTGTTGCATGAACTACGCTACCCACACTAAATACTCACCTATTTTTATGCAAGTATTCATATGTGCTATGAACATTAATTAAAGCACACTGTGGGCACTACAGAAAGTGTAAACAGTCAGCAGAGTTCTTCTGATTTAAAGTACAGTAGGTGGTGGAAAAATCTGAAAGACCAAACAAATTTTAAGCATGTGGACCAAAAAAAAACAATTTCATCCAATTGAAACCATAGCTTGCTTTGTCTGAACGCCTCTTTCATCCCCTGCAGTAAGCTATCAGCATTCCACAACCAAAATCTGATTGAGATGAGCTTGTGATGGTGATGTACTTGCATAGATATAAGGTACCCATAAAGAGAGAACGCAAGATTTAAACCCATTCTTGGCATCTCTGAAATCAGAGTGATCCAACAAAAAGTATTTTACACGCCAAGTGTTTTACACCCAGTTTTTTCCATCAACAGGATCTTTACATTCTTTTACAATGTTGGTACAGTGGTTTAAAGTAGAACCCAGAACAATGCATTGCTTTCTTGAGGTCAACACCAGGAGCATTTCTAAACTACTTGGGGCAGACAGAATTTGGAAAGGCAAAGCTGTACCCCTCTGCTTGCCAATCAGTCATATTATTATTATTATTATTATTATATATTATTATTATTATTATGCACAGCTGTGCATAAAACATGATTAAAATATGTATCTTAAGTGGTTTAATGCTAAAACAGGAGTTACTGTCATAGATGAGAAATGGGAAATAAATCATGTGGAGGCCTTGTAGTTAAGGTACTAGGCTATGGACCAGGAGGTCCAGGGTTCAAATCCCACCTATACCACAGTTGGGTCCCTGAGCAAGGCCCTTAACCCAAAATTGCTTGGATTGCAAGACTGTATTAATTGTAAGTTGCTCTGGATAAGGGCGTCTGATAAATGTAAATGAACACTATTTATTTTAAATTAATTCCATTGACTTTGTTTACGCCATCGTTATTGATTGATTTATTTATTTGCCTTCTTTAACGTCGCTATTGGCATCAGTGGGCATGTAACCGACACAAACAAGGCTATATTCATACACGAGTTTATCTCAGCACCAGTCACATATATATATATATATACACAAGTCAATGCCAATTTGGAGTAATCAATTAACCTAACACGCATGTCTTTTGACTGTGGGAGGAAACCGGAGTACCCGGAGTAAACCCACGCCGACACGGGGAGGACATGCAGACTCAAATGAACAAATTCATTCATTGCATTGACTTTGTTTAGGCCATCGTACTGATGCCTTTGCTTTAGTTGTCTAATATTTACTCTTTGTAGGTTATATGGGCATGTGAAAATATAAATATAGCTATGAGCGATCATTAGCCTTCCAGTACCGTGACTGACTATCTTTAAATACACTGCTCACCAAAATGAGGGGATATTTCATTTTTGTGAGCAGTATATATGTGGATGAGCATAACTCATATGCGAAAAAACTCAAAGCAATTGGCTCTGACTGGCCGATCAAGCTTTTGACAAGATGCTGGGGCATTATGGGAAACGTAGTACCTGTAGAAAATCTGCACATTGTTTCCTGTACTTCTGCTCAGCAATCTAGGATAAAATCGACTTCTTACTGCCGTGATATTAGTTGGGCACAGCAGCTTTTTTCTGGGACATGTGCTCCAGTTAAGTGGGTCTGATGAGTTGCACTGAGCAGCATATCAGCTAAAAACCTCGCAACACGGCTAGAGAACGAGGTCAGCTTGCACCTCAGCTGACTCAGGTACACGGTCCCTGCTGGATTCCAGGATTCTGCCGCCCACGCCGTCAACAAAGGTTAGAGGGAACAGTCTGCACGGAGTCACCCTGGCAAAATGCTTGTTTGTATTTGGAGAGTAAACAGAGATCAATTACCATTCTGTAACTTTGATCAACCCGTTGCTGTTTGGAAAAAGCCTGACACGGCTATCGTGTTCTAACGACAGACTTGGCTGAAAAGGAGATAGAACCTTATGTTTTACGTGAATAATAAATACTGTTCAAAAGTCTTAGGACACCATGAGATGAGAGATTTTTTTTAGCTATAGTATCTTATAAGGACCAAATTATTTCTCAATTATTTCTTCTAATATTTCACGGAGCACAGCCGGAAAATACATTAGTATGCAGTATTGAAGAGCAGCTTCTTAAGGGTGCAATTCTATTTTATTCTATTCTACTCTAGCCTGTGGGTGCCATTTCAGACACCCCCAAAACACCCCCAACCCCCCTTAACCTTACAGTAAAGACAGCAGCACTAAATATGGTGTGATGGTTCGTAAGCTCCCACCATTACAGCTGAGTTCCTTTGTGAATGAGCACCACCCACTGGCAAACCATGACAGTAGCCAGCCTGGAGGACACGGACATCCCAATTAAGAATGGTATCAGCGCTAGGTTTTATGTGGCGTGATTCACAGCACCTGTGGCAAAGCTCCGCTCACTTAAAGAAACAAGAGGCTCATCACAATGTGAATGAAAGGAACGGCGCCCAAGACAAACCCTGCTTTAATCTGAGGGAGCTTTGGAACGCACAAATCCTCCACGCTGTCATTGGCTGCGGCCTTCATTCAGAGGTCGGCCATGTAAGAACAACAACAAGTGGTGGCAAAGCGGTGCTCCCCAATCGCCTTGTGAAAACCCCGAGATTTTACACCAGGCTTCAGACCGATCCAAAGAGAACGGCGTCTTGAGATGCCCAAACAATCGAATTACTCTAATGCAAGTGGACAGGCAATCTGTACGCCATAGTCAGCGGGCACAATGCGCCGTAATTACGTATTCACAAAATGCAAGCGTTTCGAATGTACGTACGCGAGAACTATAGGCTTGGAAAGCAGAAAATAGGCCACAACCACCGTGACAGTAAGCGATCTAGCCTCAGAGCTCTGCGAGAAAACCGAGCCCAGTGTCCTAAGTGAATAGCTGGGAGTCAGGCACGACGCAGAGTTCAAATAAATAAACCGAGCTGGAAGCTCTTACACCCAAAGGTCATCACTTTGAATTGAAAGAGGCACAGAAGTTTACCATAAGCTGTGTAATGCGCCTGGTCGGACAAGGGTTTCTGTAGCAGCGAAAGATTCTGAATGACGAGGAGACGGAGGCAAAGGAGGTGAATGGGGTAAAAATGTGGTCGTTAATCCCGGACGCAGGTAATCCAGGACATAAAAATAGTACTTTTGCTATTATGATAGCAATAAAATTCTAACATCGTGATTATTTTGTTCGAGGTGAACTGCAAACAGTCAATTAAAGATTTGATTTGCTAGTTTCTAAACAAAAAGCTCACAACTGTTGTGCATTCTTTATGAATACAGTTAGATATTACATACACATCAGGACTTGTTTACAAAGCCACAGTTAATTATTTTTGCCAACAACAATGCTATGGTGATGAAAAAAATAATAGCCTGGCATGGCAGCACAAGTCATTCGTTAGGCCAGACTTTTTTTATTGCTTGTTTCGCGGATCCGCCGACAGTCACATTTGAAGAATACAAAAAAATATATTTATTTTTGGGATTTCTCGGATCTGACGCAGCACCAATGTTTTTTTGGTTTTTTTTCGCCCTTCGATGGAGAGCCAACCATTTTCTTGTGTTCATTTAATTTTTTTCCAGATTCACTTTAACTTAATTGTAGGTTAAGTAAATTTTATTTTAAAATAAACAATAATTTTTATTTCTTCCTCCTTCCCTGTATTGATTCCACATAGTCCTCGGGAAATTGAAAAGTGCTAAAAAAATAAAGTTTTGTTTTTTTTTCCTCTCTCCTCAGTAGATTCTTAAGTATGGACATCCGAAAAACAAGCAATAGAAAATGTGGCCTTAGGTTGCGTCACAGTTCCAGAAATCTCCAGTTTTCCACATGAGTTTACTCCAGGTGCTCTGGTTTCCTCTCACATTCAAAGGCATTTGCTTCACTTGTTTCTCTAAATTGGCCCAGTGTAAATGTGATGGAGTAGTATCGATATTTGCTTTATTAAATGCCACATCAGCATCCATGGCTGTTTTCACGACAGACACATGTTTACATCGACACACTGGTCATCTGCCCATTTAGAGTAACACATCATTTTTGGGATGTAGGAAGAAACTGGAGCACTCTGAGTAAATCCATGTGGACATATAAAATAATATACAAAATCGACATGAACGGTTTTCCACACGGTCAGGATCGAACCGGCGATCTCGCCCATGAAGCGAGATAACCTACTAACATTTGCAGCATTGTGCTGTTTCAACTCGTACAGATGTAATCCTGCCCATATTATAATAGCCTTTGAAACAGTGTAATCGTTTTACTTAGACTGGATTAAGATCTATAAACCAGACTACGAATTCTGATAACGAGAGCTGGATTTTATCTCAGTATACCCTTAAGGTCTAATCTGATTTGTATGGGCAAAAAAAATACGTCAGGTTTTGACAAAGACTAATTCCTGAGTTGTTTAGATGCATTAAAATCAGACTGATCAATCAGAGCTCTGTCGTCAGGCAGAACAGTTCTTCCTGATACCAGAGCACAAGGACTTACGTGACAAGCAACACACTGATTCTAAAAATGTGGAAGTTAAAGAAAATAAATGAAGGAGAAGATCTGAAAGGCTGGAGAATGAGAGCTTCACAGTGACTGTATATAATGGTTTTCTTGTTTATCTAAGTGCATTCCAGTCTGTTCGTGCTCACAAAAAACTAACAAGATCTTGGTGAGATCCCTCACCAATCTTTCCTAACTGGCAAACTGACATTTCGGCGTCTGTAGGCAAAAACTTGCATTGGTATTTCTTTTTACCCTTATTCTGATTTCAATCTATTTCCTTAGTGCGTATGAATCAGTGTATTGAAGTTAAAGCTCACAGAATTAGCTTGTGGAATCAGACATAACTGCAAGGTCCACTGCTTTTGGGCTGATTTCCATAGACCTTGTTGCTGGTTTGTCTCATGCAATCTGGCAACCCTGAAAATGAACATACTACCTGTGAAATGTTTTGCACACACTATGGGGGAAACTCTAAAACATTTATTTTAGAAGAAATAAAGAATTGGATGATTTGATAATTAAAGTTTGATTATCAAAACAATTAAGTACATGTAAACGCAACGTTAACTAAACTAAATAAACTATTTTGATTAAGGAAGCCAAAAAGCGTGACTGCAATTAACTTATGGAAGTGTTTGTGATATTTTTCTAGGTTGCCATCCATAAAGACAGGTACAGACAGTTTTGTGGCACAACACCTAACGAGTAAACACATACAAAATACTGCTCCACAGTAACGTAAACAAAAGCCACTCTGGTTAATGCTGAAGCACGAGTAAACAGTGCCACGTTATAATATCAGATTCCAGTTGTCTTCCCTCGTTTAGCTCAGTGAACAAAAGACTCTCCACCTCAATAAGAACAATGTTGGTACGACCCAGAGGAGGTTCTTCGGCGCTCGCTCCACTCTTTCTTCCACCTTCTTTCCAGAGCCAGAGATTGAGAGTTGTAGAGGGTCTATATTTTCTTAACAGATGGATGCTCTGCTGTGCTAAGCTGTGAGGGTGTAGCCCTTGTGGAAATGCAAATGGAGTCTGCTGGCAGATGTGGCTTTAAACAGCGTCACACAGAGAACCCCACTGCTGGAACCCACAGAGCTCAGGCCCAAACAGAGCTGGAGTGGGGGCATCCCAAGGGTAAATAAATGGTCCTCTTTTGGCTAGGGCTAGTTTAAAAGCGTTAAGGTCTCTCGCATAAAGACAGAGGGCTTGCTGGAGGGGAAGGAAATGGTGAAGATGTTCATTTAGCACTTTTGTATGAAAGGCTTTAGTAGGAGTGAGGTGTCAGGAGCATCGTTTAAAAAAAAAAAAAATAAGGACATGCATCAAAGAGACAGAAAGAGAGGATTAAATATGTACATGGGGTTGGGGAAAACGGTGGTATAAGAGGTTAAAGTAGCTGCCTCACAGCTCTGGAGGCTTGGTTCAGTCCCAACCCTGGAATGTGTGGAGTTTGCATGTTCTTCCTGTGTCTGGGTGGGTTTTCACCAGGTACTCCAGTTTTCTCCCACATTCCAAACACTGGTCTCTTTAAACTGCCTCAGTGGGAGTGCGTTTCCTCAGCGCAAAAGTATTGGAAAAAACAAATGCTAGACCCTAAACCTACTCTCAGGTAAAAGTTGGTAAAGTTGCAGCAGGAAGTGGTGAATGTTAAATAAACACTGCTATGCCTTGCAGCACTAAAACAGAGACCTCCCAGATCCAGCTTTAATGGGCCGGAAGTTTTTTTTTTTTTTCTTCTTCTTCTTCTCCTGCTGGAAATAATTCCCATTCACAAAAATTAGTGTCTTAAAAGGGTTTTAAGTTCCGCCCCATGTCGGAGAACGATGAAGCAACAGCTATGTACCTGATTGATACTTGTGACTCAAGATGCAGTCTAGTCTTAAGAACGGAGAGCTTTAGATTAGAATAGAAGCAGTAAATCACATTCTGCATCAGATTAAATTAATCACCTTCCAAATGCCATAAATTGATCTGGATTGAAAGATTAAATATCTGATATATCTGGGCTAAAAATCCGAATTTTCATAATTCCCTTAAGCTACGTTCCAGAGGTGTGCACTTAAAAATCACACAACTTGAAGTCGAGTGACTCTAGTCTGAAATTTGATTAACTTAACTTAGACTTTACCATCAGTGAATCGGACTCCTTGTGGACAGTCTATACAAACAAATTTTTTTACAAAACAATTGTATTATACAAGCGTTAAAGTAATATTGAATAACATACCCAAGCCTTTTGTATTCTATCACGATAATGCTAGGGAGATGAGCTGCTCAGCTTTTTTTATCCGCAACTAAGCCACAAAATCCTGCTGCCAGTCACTAAAAACATTGGGTGCCAGTTGAGAAACATGCCTCCAAAAACATTTTCAACAGGTATTAAAAAACTGCAACATGCAAATAAGGGTGAAGATTACTAATAGAAAATCAACAGCATGAATCTTTGTACAGCATTTGATACTAAACAAAGAACGGTACATCATTAGGTGCCTTGACGGCGACTTGAGATTTGACCATCTTGACTTGGGACTTGAATCTGGATTTGCTTGTATTGACTTAGGACTCGTCTGTCTTATCTTGGGACTTACTTGTTACTCAGCGACTTGGTCTCACCTCTGCTATGTTCACAAAGCAGGCAAAGTGGCCCAAATCTATTTTCACACTATTTACTGGGACTTGTTTTTTATTCCCGCATTTTAACGTGACCTATATCCAACAACGAGTACGGTTCACGCTCCTAAATGTCCAAAGGTCAAGCTATCTGTATATATTTGGCCCAAATATTTATTGACAGTGTAATTACAATGCTAATTATGTTTTTAGCCTACTTAATCTATTGGAATTCCTACGAACTGGAGAAAATTTGGCTCTGCTTTTTTTGGGTATTATTGCCATCATGTCTAATCTATTTAACTGGGTGCGTATGTAACAGTCATTTTGGGCGTTACATCATAGTCGAGTTGCGTAGGAGATAGAAAGTAGGAGCTCTAAAAAGCTAAACCATAAACATTATTTCTGCACACTCTAATCAGTAGCCCTTAATTATCTATTAATTGATTATTTCTTGTTATTTAGTGATTGAGAATATTTCTTCTCCCTTGTCGTCATTTTTCTTCTCTGTTTAAGAAAACCCCTGAGCTTTCTTAAGGTCATCCTCCCTGCTATTTATAGTTTTTCACCTTAGGAGATCTTTTTAGGGTTAAATTTATAAATAATCTTAAATAGGATCTACTCCTAACTTCTATGATTCTACAATTGTAGTTTTTTTTAAGTTTCATCACTACAAGCAACTTTTAGCTAAGAATATTTAGGATATGGCCCCTGTTTATACAGCTACTGGTGAACAGAAGTACATTTTAAAATGGCAGTTAACTAAACAAAAATACTTGGACCAACCTCTTAACAAATGCATCTACAAAATACACTTTATTAAAAAAAAATTATGAATAAATTTGACTTTGACCATCTGCTTCAGACCACGTCTTGAGCAGAGAAGCACCTTCAGCTTCTGACCGAGGCAACAACAGATCATTTGTTACCTGCTGCTAGTCATTCATTCTTATAAAAATATTTTTTAAAACATTTTATCATAGCAATAAATTATATTAACAATATAATAAAATAATATATATGTGACAACATGCACACAGACTTTTTCTAAAGTTTCATCACTACGAGCAACTTTTAGCTAAGAATATTTAGGATATGGCCCCTGTTTATACAGCTACTGGTGAACAGAAGTATATTTAAAAATGGCAGTTAACCGAACAAAAACTTGGACCAACCTCTTAACAGTTGCGTCATTTGCGTTTGGCCCACTCGTCACACTTTTACGTCTGGACCAATCACCGCATATTTACGTCACTCAGGGTTATTATGCACAGAAAAGAGACATTTAACTAGGAGCTAAAAAAGTACAGATACAATGGGTTCTAAAAACTACCCAAGTCTTACCCTTTGGTGAATCTACAAAAACAGAGTCATATTCCAGAAAAGATCAGTTGGAGGTCAAATGAAATGTAGAGCAACACACTGTCCATTGACGATGAACGTGGAGATCCTATAACAGTAAGAGGCCTCTTGTAGATGTGAGAATCCTCACTTTATAAGCTCGATCCATTAATACTGTCATTGTTAGTACAGGTCAGGTTTCCTTTAAGGGCAAGTTTGCACAGCAACAACCACCTCTGGTGGTCCCATTAGAGGCCATTAGTTTTACTGACATTTTTTAAGGGCTTGGCATCCAGGCTGACCCGGAGCTTAACTCCAGACTGGACACCACAGTCATCAGGGCCTCCTATAAACAAGGCTGGAGAAAGATTCCTTTGGAAATGGTCGCAGCCCTGTTCCATCAAAGCTCTGGGAAGCTTCCGTTTTGACACAGCTCAGGTTTGGCATCCAAAGAATCCTTTTCAGACTCATTTATTACGGGCTGAAGTGAAAACGCCCTCATGAAAAAAAAGCTGTGGAAGTGAGAGTGACAGTGGTACATGGCACCATCAGAATGCTCAGAGGGTCTTTATTGTTACGGGAGGTGGGTGACCTGGGAGCATGGGGACGCAAAAAATGTTTGGGTTGAACCTAATTAAGTTGAGCTGGTACATTAGATTAAACGCAGTAGTGCTGCTGGAGCTTTAAAACACTGTTCACTCATTGTGCACTCTATTAGAAACACACATAGCTTATTACTCCACTTTGTAGATTTAAAGTCAGCAGTTCATCTGTTGTTACACAGTTTGTGTTACTCAGTCTCTCCTCCTTCATCACTACTCCCATGCTGCTGGGGGCTTGAAATTTGAACTATTCTCAGTCCGAAAATCACATCAGTTCCAAGCTGTGGAGCTTTTAGAGTGATCAAGCCAAAACACACACATCTGTCGATTTGAAGGCACTCAGGAAGTCCACTTTTTTACCTAGACCTAATATTAGATTCAACACCAATCCATATAGTCAGTCCAAGCAATTAAGCCTAGGTGTTTTAATGCTTTATAAAAATAAATTATGAATAAATTTGACTTTGACCATCTGCTTCAGACCACGTCTCAAGCAGAGAAGCACCTTCAGCTTCTGACCAAGGCAACAACAGATCATTTGTTACCTGCTGCTAGTCATTCATTCTTATAAAAATATTTGTAAAACCATTTTATTAAAGAAATAAATTATAATATATAATATATTAACAATATAATAAAATAATATATGTGACTACATGCATACATACTTGGGTCTTTTATTCCTATAAAAACATTTTATTAAAGAAATAAATCATAATATATAAACTACACACACACACACACACAGATATAGATACATATATATATATATACACACACACACAACACACACACACACACACACAAAGAGGCACAGACACACACACAAAGA
>JAVSBV010000002.1:2338189-2357985 GCA_033117975.1 Parotocinclus spilosoma
GGGAGCGAAAGTGAGCTTGAAAGTGCATGCAATACTAAAAAAACAAAACCGGGATATGTCTTATAGAGTGCGTCTTTACCCGGTGGTTACTCTAGTCGGGGCAGACCTCGAGCCAGCCGCCGACTAGAGTCCAACTCAATAGAGCGCAACAGTGCCGGACAGTGTCATTCTGACACAAAGACCGGGTTGCTGCTGTAAAGAGTGGAAAAGGGGCGCGCGATGAGCGCAAGAGTACAGAACGGGAAAACCCTCAAAGTGCCCCTAATAAACTTAGTGCCTCGGGGGCCCTAATAAGCCCCCGGACTTTACCACTAACTGTAGGGAACGCGGTAGGGCGCAAGGGCACCGGTGGTCAGACACGTGAACCGAACGGAGATGGAAGCCCGTCTGAATGATGATGACCAGGCCCCGAACAGCGGCAAAAACCACACCTTTATAGGACGCGAAGCACCTGTTCGGGATCTGGATATAATTAAGATAGTGGATATTAAGCCGTCCCACTGATAGCTCTGTAATGGCGACCGGCGAGGACAGCCGAACGCACCGGGGGAAGGTAGGAACCCTAACAAAGTCTGGACTAAAACACCACAACACACAAAGCTCAGTACAAGGAACTGTCGTATATAGTCCATACAACGCAATGTTTTTGCACATTTGTCTTTCTGCTGGTAACAATGTCCAATATGTATTACTTTGAGTCTCATGGTCAATCTGCACCTTATTGCTGACGTATCTACCTCAAAGTAGAAGTCCATACAAGTCATTTTAACATTTTGTTGTCCTCGACTGTTCAGTTCAGTTTTGCACTGTTTGTACTGTCTGCACTGTTTTGCACATGTTGCACATGTGCACTTTAAGCAGTGTCTTTTGTTAGCATTGTATTCTCATTTGTGGTTTTAAGTCACTATAGAGGAGGAACGTTGTTATGTTTCACTGTGTGCATGATTAAAATGACAATAAAACCCGACTCTGAAATCTGCTTTTTGTCAAGTTACGTAGAATTCAGCAGTACACTCCGATTTTGTAACACTGCTTTTCCTCTAGATGTTCCTTAGCCAGAATATCCTGCTTGCGTTCATTATGCAGCCTTGAAAATCAATATGACAAGCTGCCAGACTTGGCTATTTTCACGGCCAGTACGAGACATGGAGACAGAGATTGACACTAATGCAAGTGTGCGACATTTATTATGGATAGACAGGGTGACTGAGCTAACAAAATGACCAGGGATAAACAAGAGGCTAGGCTAATGCAGAGACAAGCTAATCATAGCAGCGAAGTGAACCGTTATCAAACACAGATTTTAGGACTATACAGCAAAACCATGACTAACAAAAATCAGATAAGCTACAAACCATGTAAACAGAAACTTGAATCGCATAAGAGGAACGGGACCCAGGAAACAGAACCCAGGAAAAGTAGACCTGATTAGAGACGCCCCCAAAGGAAATGAATAAGAGCGTGGGTTTATATAGGTGGAGATTATTCAATTACAGCCTACTGTGGAAAGAGAAAAGGGGCAGAGGAGAGTCATTTAGGATGATATGGCTAAAAGCTGTTCCCAGCACACATTATCCTAAATGCTATTAGCTAAGATTACTAGTGTACCACAAAATGTGGATTACCAGTTATAAAGCAAGGTAACGTGTCTTTACTAAAGATACCAATTCAATGGGTAGTAAACATTTTCCACACAGTATTGTATGAGTTCTAGATTTCTAGCTAGAGAGTCACTTCATGTACAGTAGTTTCTCATTCTCTGAGAATGAGCAGAGTCCCCTGCTGAAAAAAAAAACAAGCATTGTCCAGCATCAGATCCATGCTGGTTTAAGCTGGTGCAGTGCTGGTTTTGCTGGTTGACCAGTATGATCTTGCTGATTTTGTTGTTCAACCAGCAAGTGCTAGTCACCAGCATACCCAAAAAAGACCAGCATGCACTGATCAAAACCATTCAAGAACCAGCAAAGACCAGCATGTGCTGGTCACCAGCACCCCACCAAAGACCAGCATTCCCAGCTAAAACGTGTTCAAAACTCAACAAACGCTGGTCTGTTTTTTTTCAGTAGGGTCTGTATCCTCTCCGGGTTTTTTCATTGTGTCTTGGTATTTTTTATTTCCATAGTCCCCTGTTCATAGGTGTCTCTAACCCCATTTTAGGGGTGCTCAAGCATTATATATATTTTTTTTTTATTTTTCTCTGATAAGTTTAAAAATGTTAAACCTCACAGATGGTGCAATCCAAGTGATGGTTTTGTGGCTGAGGCTCAGGGTTAATGGAAGATTTCTTTCCAGTCACATCGTTTGCCCTACCCAAAATGTCAGATGTTCTTCATTTACATGTGTGGGAAAGACAGTCCAAAATGATCTAATTGGGTGCTTAGTTTTCGATCCCAGCATTGGCCCTGCCCCTATGGTTGCTCCTTTGGGGTCTATGTCCAAGATTCAAAAAAGAGGGTCTGACAAGATCAGCTGTTTTCAGCAGGGTATTGTTCTTTTAAAATATAACAACCAGAATAAATTTGGTATTTCTCTCTTTAATTTTCCTTTCACAGCTGGGATCAGAACTTATGCCAGGATGAAAAACCAGTAATAATTCACACTCAGTTAATATCTGACTGCCAAGCATGAAGTATGTGGTGTAGACAGGAGAGGGTGGACAACCATGGCACGAATACTGCATGGAACGATGGGAAAGACACATGGAACATTATCTAACCGTAAAATAATTGCAATCAAAAGCAAGAGTTGAGTGAAGCTGTAAAAATTAGACGATGGTTGCAAAGATATTCCAACACTTCTTTTGCATCCTGTTGCAATCAATGGGAAAAATGAAGAGGTTTCAAAAGGAAGGACTTTCCAGGGCTCTCAAGTCTGACCTACAATCATGTCTTGAAACTGGGCTATGGAGACCACATTCTGGGCTTTGTGGTGGGGATCTATAATAGCTAACAGCTGGTCCAGGACCTGTGAATGAATGAGAATGGGAAGTATCAATGTAGACCTCTGAGCAGCATGAAAATGACCAGATGTGTTAAATCAGTAATACAGATCGGGAACCATGGACATCTGACCATCTGATTCAGCCACTAACTCTGTCTATCCAGGCTACAGCATAATCCAACAACTATCCTATCTCCATTTTAGTCATGCTCATATGCTTCAACAAGCCTTGCCTTGGAAAACTTTTTATGGCATACCACACCAATAATTGCCCAATTATTACCTGCTATTTTATAGTGCTGTCTTATTATAGTAAGTTCAGTATCAGCAGGTTAGCTTTGGTGTTGCACTTTATATACGAAGGACACACCTGTAGTACTTATGGGCAGCCTAAGGCTTGGCGAGCCGATCCAGAAACGCAACATCCTGTGAAGCACTTAGAGTGCTTACAGATGTTGATGCTTACTCGAACAAACACAGACACAAGCCTACATTTTCGGGCAATTACACTCACTTAGACAAGACAACGTTTAAGTGCAGTGATCAATATGGCGAAAAAACCCCCAATAAATATTATTTTGGTTCCTTAATAGCCACAGAATGGCTTCCGTTAACCATTTTCCAAACAGTAATCTAATGGTTTCCCTGCCTTCTAAAGAGTAAAGAGTCCACTTATTCATTTGCTGATTCAGTATATTTTCACTCATTTATTCATCTTCTGTAACCTCTATATCCAGACAAGGGCTAGGAAGATCCAAAGAATGTCCCGAAATTACAGCCTTGAGTAGACTCAGTCACATATTGCTTGGTTTGGGCACTTGGGGGTCAGTCATGGCTATGGCAAAAAGTGTGGCCCATATTTGGCCTGAATGTTTCCAAACTGAACCATGTGGCCCACACCTAATCTACTGTATGTAAAGTTTTTGCATTGGGGCCAATATGGGCAGACAGGTGCATTTCTGGCATTTATGGTCCTCAAAAGGTTTCTCCTTATAATGTTTATGCAATTTTCCATTGCCCCTTCTTTTGTTCTAGGCTTGCTCAGATTGGTAATGGCCATAGATATTACAAGATAATATCAAATTGTTATTTTGTATATTCATTACTGCTTTAGAAATGAATCTGACTTTGACATTGCTATCAAGGTGGGTATTGTAATGGATTCATATATGTAACTTATAAGGACAAGGCGACCATTAGTGTCATGTAGAAGTCTTTATTTACTGCCAGTCCATGATTAGCTATTAAACAAGTAGAATCCAATAACCCCAATTAACCATTATAAACTGCCAGGTGCCGACTGACACCTGTATGACTTTTGTCCAGCAGACAATCCTACCACGCAAGACATTTTCAATCACAAGTTTGCGTGCGTAGTGTTTTACAGTAACAAAGTGGTCCATTATATTAAACAGAAACACACATGTTCCTTCTACGACACCCTGACATATGGAGCTCAGTTCTCATGACCATTCTGCCTAATTTAGACAGTATGGAATATTTGCTGAAGTTGGCCTATAGAATAAAAGAAAAGTCTGCTAAAGCCATAAATGTTTATATTCTTCATGTTGAAAATGTCTCTTCATCAAAGGATGGGATTTTCAGCTGTTTTGTTTCACGGTCACAGAGAACTGTCTAATAAATCTGAACAGAAACGATCACATGGCTGCTCTGCATGTACATCATGGGAAAGAGATTCTATATCTGACATATGACAGGGAGTGCAAAGCACAGAGGGAGATGCAGTAAGTAAGCATAAGAGGATTACTTTAGCATTGTTTAATATTTTCATTGCATCAGTAGCATATGGCTAAATAACATGCACAATTAGCCATTTTTGGAAAAACGAATATTGTATTACTTATTAATAGATAGATAGATAGATAGATAGATAGATAGATAGATAGATAGATAGATAGATAGATAGATAGATAGATATAATGTGCAGTTATAGATACAGTGCAAGTGGTACCATAGTGCAATTGTAAGAGTGTGTGATAAATGTGTGATAAATATATCATTTTGAAATCCCTTAATTTTTGTGAGTTGTATATATATAAATATAGACACCCGGAGCATTGATTCCTCTGACCACAATACATGTTTCAGCTGAGTAAAGGTCCATCTCAGATGCCTCTGAGCCTAGAGAAGTTGAAAAATGGACGCTCTGTACTCCAGACCAAAGACAAAAAAGGATCACCCCGACTTTTATCAGCTAAAAGTCCAAAAGCTAGGGTCTTTCATGGTATGGGGTTATGTCAGTGTCTTTGGCAAAGGTAGTTTTCAGTTTTGTGATGGCAGCATTAATGTAGAAAAGTACTTTAATTCCTTTTCCAGTAACGTTCGTGCATTTATCAACAAGACAACACAAAATGAGTCAGATGAGAAAAAGTTAGGACTGAAACATGGAAATGCCTCAGCCAGACTCAGCCTTTCCTGGATGCTGCCTTTGTACCTGTTTGAAATCACATCATTATTTATTTCTGTGTATTCATTACTAGTTCTAAATTTCCCCATGCTAATGTTTTTGAAAAGTAATGAAATGAAGTTAAGTTGACCAGACAAAACATCAAATATATCAGCTTCCTATTTTCCACAATAATATAAAAGTCAATGTAAGAAACTGCTTTTTTTATTTGCATTTTCCATACCGTTCCAACTTTTCCTGATTTGGGGTTGTATATAATGTAATTATTAGGACCTTGCTAGTTAAAGCGAATTAAAGCTCAGCGGTTGGTCATTAAACTAGTAAATACCTGCACATACCTGCAAATAAATCAATGTATTGGAAAGACTGCAGTATCTAAGCTATTTAATCAATACCGGTACACTACAGTATCCTATATAGCATTGCTAAATACCTTGTATAATAGGGTATTTGGACAGCATCAACCTCAGTAGTACGTGTTATGGATGAAGAACTTTTATATGTGTTTTCACGTAGTTCTTAGATTAGCATTAAAAGTCTACTTCATGTCCAGACGACCTTAAAGTTGGATTAAACAAGATTAAAGTTGATATTTAAATGATTTTGTGAGTATTTGTACTGTGAGGCCCTTAAGAGTTCAATTTGTGTGCATCTCCCCAGTAATATGGAGGTTATGGGAACTGGAAAGAGAGCTCATCACTGCTGTGGTGATGATGACACAATCTCACAGGAAACAAAGTGACCCGGACACACCACCTGACCCTGACGAGATCTTCCTCTTAACCCTGCTGTCTTGGAGCTAGCATTCATGAGAAGCCTTTTGTTAGGAATGCTGCCATTTGAATTTACTACAGTGTGATGAGGAAAACTCAGGTCTATCCATCTGCCCTACAATTCTTCATTCTTCTTAAATCCTCTGAAATTTGCTTTGGTCGAGACAAGATTCACATGAAAAGGAATTTCCTCAGTTCAGAGGTTCCACGTGGACTTTTCAGCATTAAACAATAACACTGGTAAAAATCAGTTACATTAACAGCATTTTACCGCCAGTTATGTACTGCAAATCTAACTCAAAGATTGTGAGACACAACTATCTTTGTTTAATTAGCTTTAACAATTTGTTTAACCTTATGGCTTGGACAAAAATCAGACCACATTTTTGTGTAATTAAAAAATTTAAAGGCATGTCAATCTTTTGTCTAGACTGTCGCTTTGCAAAACAGTATCTTTTTAAAAAAAGGCAACTGCATTTCCTGCAGATCTCAAGATGATGGTTCTGGTTAAAGCGATCATCATGAAACTGCTTTACATAATTATAGGCTTCACTATCCGCAGAACAATATGAAGCTGCACAGTCACCTGATTATAAACAGAGCTAAGGGTCATTTTCATTCTTGCATTTGCCTAGACACACACAAATGGCTGTACTTTTCTGGGGTATTTCCACTGCAATAGAGTAAATCTAAATTTAAAAATGTCATACAACAATAGATAAAAGCAAATGGCTATTGTAGTATTTTCAAATAAAGTAACTATGTGGGGTTTTCCAATGTTCTTTTGAAGCAAATACTGGTCGGGATCGCTTAATGGCCACAATACAGTCTGTAGAATAATACATTCTGTGATCTGGAAAAAAAATGTAGATAAAAAAAATGATGAATTTTTTCAGTTTAGCTTTTTCTTTCATTTCAAGTTCATAATTCACAAACGTGGTGGAAAAAAAAAAATTCTGGAATGAGAAATTGTGTTTTATGGGACAACTCAACATATTTTTTGTTGTATTTACAATGTGAGCAGGTATTTCAGAAGACAACAGGGAACTGCCAGAATATGATGGACTGCACTACTCAGATAATATATGGGTTGTACAGTCGATTCCGGTTAATGGGACCACATTGGGACGCAATCATTTTGGTCCTAATAACCGGCTGATCCGATTCAATAAACTTTGTAAACTTGCAAACAAGTTTTTCAAAACGATCTACAACTCAATGTATAGGTACTCAGCATGTGAAGCATAATACTTTAAAAAACAAGTTCTTACTCAATTCCAGTCAACGTTTAAATTGAACATATCCAATGTGATCTGACGCACTTTTGCTGTGGCTAAGTGGCTTTTGCTGTGGCTTTTTTTTGTAGTAAATGGAAATGTTAGGCAGGTTAATGTAAGACATGTAGTTGGCAGTAAAGGGCTGGGAAGAAATGCTGGAGTTTTCGGGTAGTGATGCCAGAGATGAAGAGTTTCTTCACGGATATTACATACTGTACACATTCTTTGGTCTGATTAAGCAGAATTTTGGTTCGGCTGGTCCCATTAACTGGTGGTCATATTACCCAGAATCGACTGTATATACTGCTCACAAAAAATAGGGGATATTTTATTATGGGATATTTATTTGTGAATTCTCCCCTACTTTCTATGAGCAATGTAGGATAAAAACTCATACAATAAAAAAACTTTTCTAAAAACTTTTTCAAAGTCAAATGTCCTCACAGTTCTATAGGTCTTCCACAGGTAACTTCACAGAGACAGAAACACACCCTCCATACACAAATTTGTATCTTTGTGTGATATTTCCCCTTTATTACTTTAGCCAACCAATAAAATGTTTACAGCTCATCCTAATCTCAGTTCCCCAAAATATCTTTTTGCTCTGCTTTGTTTTTCCCCAATGAAAACTTTTTTTCTTATTTTCTTACCGTTATTACGAGATTATTTTTTCCAATGCAGAGCAAAATACCACCCACACAACACAGACGCACACATTGCTATTTGTCTTCTTTGTCATATCCTTTGACTTGCTTTACCTAAAATGACAGCAATAACCATGGGTAATACAAATGTTTGCTTTCTTGTAACCTTCTATAAAGGAATTTGTTTTTTCATCACAACACAGGTTTCCTAGCAAAGGATCTCGTTAACAGTCAACACCGTATTTTAAACAAAGAAATCTATTACTCAAAGTCACTCACATTTGGGAAAACATGAATAAGCCTGAATTCAGCTTAAACCACAACTGCCCTCCCTGATGCTCTTTCAGCTGTTTTCTGTCCTTCTTATATCAAGTGCTGATTTGTTTACTGTTCTTATCAAGTCCTTGAAATGTTATGCCTGTTCTGCGAAAGTGGTAGCTATGGTGCATTTGTGTCTGTGCACATGCATGTTTTTCTCACCGCACATGCTGACTAAGTCATTTTTCAGGATCTGTGCTGAAGTTTCTCTGCGTGTGAGCTCATATGGGAATTCTGCCAGGATACAGAGGTTGGTTCAGCTGCCATAGTCAGGGCAGAAAAAACACACACTCATGGTCTCGGAGGAACTGTTTCACAGGTAGCTCCACTGAGGTTCAGTTTAAGGTGTTGAATGCTAAAGTACTGGTTTGACTAGTTGCCTTGAGGACAATATACCTGACTAGGTTGTTAAATCAGATAACCTTAAATGCTTGTCTACAAATCAAAGCACTGCATTGCTCTCGATGCAGCGTCAACAGTTCTCAGATTCTATCTCGTCTATATTCAGCGTTTTATGTTACAGTTAAACATGGTAGTTGGTGCTATAATAAGCATGTTTTGATGCAAAAGAAAACCATCGGGTTGCAATCCAGAATTATACCACCCGAAGTTGAAGCAAGAGAAAAAACAGTCCAGATCAGCACAGTTGGTGGTCGGAACAGGTTTCTGCTGCTCTATTTTTAGCAAAAAATTACTGAAGCTAAAAAAAATAAATAAAAGTAGTTAACTAGAGCGATACAGTATTAGGAGTGAATCAATTAATCCAAACTGGAAACTAATACCCATTCACAAAAAATGCTCACACAAAAATATTTCAGACTCCTAGACTAGATTGTTTTATCCACCGACAGCTTCCACAGTTTCCTATTTCAGCATCCAGACACAGGGGACTCCTTTACTACACACCCCTGTCTCGGCCCGGACCATTTCCAGTCATTGACAGTCAGACTCCATTGCCTTCTTTGCAGGGTGTCATGAAAGAAACCTGGACTGCCACAAACTGTAACTGTATCGTCTTTACCAACAAATCCATCGATTGTTTCCTCACTGTGAGCGGTGGTGTGGTGATCTGGGGATCCTTTGCATTATGACAGTCGGCCACCCCTAATAGTGATATAAGGGACAATAATAGATCAGCGATATATGCATCACATTGCATGTGTTACCATTCGTGGCAGGGCTTGCAACTGTCATTTTTGAGCAGGATAAAGCTTGTCCACTGTGGGACTATGGTAGCCTAGCGGTTAAGGTACTGGACTCTGGCAGCCACAGTTGGGTCCTTAAGCAAGACCCTTAATCCAAATTGCTTGAATTGTAAGACTGTACGAGTTGTAAGTCGCTCTGGATAAGGGCATCTGCTAAAAACGGTAAATGTAAATGTCCATACACAGTAAGGGTTTCCCAGATAAATGCCTCTGTCAGATTGCAATAGATTTCTTGCCTGTCCGGTAGGTTCCAATCGAGCATTAATGGGACCAGCTGTGATGCCAGCTTGTGTAGTCTAAGAGTGTGCAGGATCTACTGGCCCAGTTGCAACATGTCAACCAATGTGTCACACGATACCATACAGAGCCTCCAATGCCCATCTGTAATTCATCGTGTATCCAGACTAGAAGTGGCTTAACAAGGTAAATATAGCTTTGTTTCAATTTTGACAGTTTCCCCCAATAAATGTATCCTTTCTCTAATGTTGTAATCACTTACATATAATCATCATTATATTCACACAAGGTTTATTTGATTCCAACAATCTATCTTGCTAAATAAATTTGTCAATGTGTGTAATAAGGAGCATTTCTACCTTATTCCACAAATCCTTTTTGGAGCGCTGCCATAGCTGATGAGTCCTAAATGGTTTGTGGTGTTTTGCTGGCTCATGTTTCATGTAGAAAATCTCTTGCTTCTCATGAAGCCACTACAGTCTTGTGAATCACTGCAAAATGTGTCCACTTCCCATAAACACACACCTCTAAACACCTTCCCGTCAGGCCTCCAAACATGTTTGGCTTTTTTGTGGTGTTCATCAAACCACACCTGAATAATTTAAATTTGCATTCTGCATTATGGAAGTGTGTGCACTACAGAGGTGACCTGGTTTTTTTAACTTTGCCTTGTAGTTACAGGCCATTACATGGCATGAAATCCAAAAGTGGATTCACCAACTTACTTCACAGTTGGGAGCACACATTGCGGGCTCGCTTCCTTTACGCATGAGTACAGGTAATCCCTGTTTTACAATGACCCGATAATATTTTAAATTCTCTAGACTGTAGAATCCATGGGAGTGTTACTAGATTAAGCTAGTCTAAACACATTAAGAGCTTTTGTGTAACTTTAAGGCAAATTATAATAAAGTCAAATCTTTTGTGAGGCATTTCATAGCACAACATCCACCCACCTAGAAATGTAAAGCTGCAGGGCATGTTTCTGTCCGAAGGCTCTATGTGTTTACAAAGGTGCTACGTTCTAACTTGTACGTGGAATTTCAAGTGAAACATGTTTGTGAGGGCAACATTAAAACTCTAACAAAGAATGTGCTTGCCATGTTGATTTAAAACCATTTTCTCGGTGCAGGTTAAAAGTGTATTTAGCAATGGGTGGGTATGAGTAATGAGTTCCTGCCCACCCTATTCTCACTACCCTCCTCTAATACCCAAATAAACTCTACCAAACCACATGTTTTACACTTTGCACCATGACCTCACTCTCCAGAGGTGAGCAGAAGAGAAAATTCGACTTGCGTGACGAGGAGGACTTGAGCGAGCCAGATAGTGTGCCAGTTTGTGCAGGTGTTCCCAGCTGAGGTTAGCCAGCTCCCTGGGGATGGGCAGGTGCTAAATAGGTTTGTTTAACAGTACCCAGGTGGAGAGCTGGCTTTTATTAAAGCTGAAAGGTTTTTAGTTTCGAGCCACAAGAGTGACTGGCATGTGGCCTAATTAGACATGACCACAGATTTTCTACATGGTACACCAATTCTGTAGTTGTATCCATGACGCGATGTGAGCATGTGCGCATGACGTACTTGTGTTTATATCCATACGATATACGGCACCTGCTGTTTCCGGCTCTACCGTAGCCTTCTTTTTTTATCGCCTTTGTATTTCTGCGCAACTCTATAAATATTCCGCCCATTCTCCCATGGCCCATCAGACCCTGCTCTTTCCTGAGAGAGCGGAAGTTCAATTCTAAGCAGGGACTTTGAACTCTCCAGGGGAAGAAATGAGTTTTGAGAAGGGGATGGGAATCGTTAGTTACAGTAAGGACTGTGATGACAGTAATGGGAAAATAGGGCCGTGGTACGTTCCATCAGCATAATGTGAGAGGTACACTTACTCATCTATTGCTCACTCATACACACAAAGCATGTGAAGCTGTGTGTTAGAAATAGGATATAGACAGGGTTAATTACAAAGTCTTCATTGGGCAAATCCATAGAGGATATCCCGTTCATGAACTCTCAATTATAGATCTAGAAACCTGTTACTGATAACTAGACTGACAGTTTTAGAAACTTCTTTGATTTATTTTAGAGAATTTTTAAAGAATCACTAAAATCTGACACAAATAGTCTTTTTTAAAGAACACAAATTTAAGGTCATTGGTACTAGTAGGTACTAATACACCACTTTCTCTGCAACGTTCTTTTATAGCTGTTGTGAGGCACTTTTGCAGCTCCAGAGATTCCCAGTTCGATCCTGACATCAGACTCCGCCTATGTGAAGTTTGCATGTGATCCCTATGTCTGTGTGGGTTTACTCTAGGTTTCTTCCTTTTTACACCAAACCAAGATTAGCTGAGGTAGGAGATCAAAAGTCTTTCAGTCTTCCCCAGTTTCTGTGTTGCACACGTGGGAAAAGGTGGGAAAATTGCTAGTTATTGAGTATAAGTATTCTCATATGGGTTGACCTTTCTGGATTTTCTCATTCCTCATAGTTCACAAATGTTCATTTTGGAGTTAAACTGCGACATGGTGGTAACAGCTATGCAGTTTCTAAGGACCTGGGTCCATATTGTGAGCTAGATTTGCAACGGTCGGTTGCAGTGCCAGGGGACAAACAGGACACATGGCTGTGTGTGACGCCCACCTGGATTGTCGATACAAATCTTCTTGAGTAACTGCAAAAGTTTTTTTGAGAGTTAACCTTTGAAATTGAGATCTGACCACAGAACCAAAGTTCCAGCAGTGCCTAGTAAACACCATTTACTGTCTTCTGTGGTTATACGATTGAACGAGCTTTCTCCTGGAACACCATTTTAGGTTTATTGACATGAAGGAGGTGTCTAATTGTGGATTTGGAGACCTGTCCTCTCCCAAAATGCTACATTCACATACAATGTCTCCAAATCTCTAACCATTACATTTGGAAAAATGCTTCGTCTCTGTTATTCAGTTTAGTTTGTGGGAACACAAAATACAGTTGTCCCATTCCAGGCAGGTTCATTACACCTTTGGTTGTCATAAACCTCTTCATTAGTGACTGGATTCAAACTTTTATAAACGTTGTGATTTTATAGCTGTTGCATAAATTAAGAAATCAACACACTGGTGGAAAAACGTCCATTTCGTGTTGAGAGCATTTATTTATTATTGTTTACATGTCCAGCATGGATCATTAAAGACACTCAACAGAGGTGATCAACAACACAAATGTATAAAATCTTCAGTTTCTACATCAGAAAACAAATACACAAGAACGGAATGTTATTAACAAAGTACAAATCTAAAAAAAAAAAAAAAAAAACCCTTAGAAAGTCCTACAATATTTACATTTTCAAAAAGAACCAATTAAGATCAACGAACTGAAACGGCAAAAACATACAATGAATCATTATTATTAAAGATGAGGTTTAAAAAAACAACTGCAGCACAAAAGTTGGCATGACACTGCCTTAAACGTGAACGATAATTATTTTTTTTACCTGATTTAGTTACTTAGCTCTGTGCATGAATTGCTTTGTTAGAACTCATGAGATCTTGCTTATGGGGTGAAACGAGATGCCCCTTGAGCCGAAAACGCGACGAGAGACGTGGCCTTAATCAGTCCGTCTGCTCAGGGAAAGTGCACTACTCACAAAAATAGGGGAGATTTCAAAATAAATATGAAGTGGATCCCACAAGAACTGCTGGATAAATCTGATCCGGTCCATGTCCCATCACTGTCGGTGTGTTTTGACAGTCTGGGGTGACCAAACAACCTACTGAACAGTCAATGTGGGGCACTCTGGGCCAGTATGACCTGCTTCTGTTCACCCCCACGAATATGTGACTTGCTACTCAATCATGAGAACTGAGTTTGCATCTCATTTGTGTAATCAAACAACTTTCTTTGACTTTATTTGCTTTTCTGGTGATCTTGTTTAAGGAAATAAAATCTTTTTTCATCGCATCACATTCCTTTTTAAATACCCCTTTATTTTTGTAAGCAGTGTATTTGCAGTGAGAGCAAACACTTCCAGATTCTCCTAGGCATCCGACTATGGTATGGAGCGATTACAGTGGTGGGGTTTGTTGATAATAAGCAAAACAGTTTTTAGATTTAGAGATCTACTCTTGTATTAGGCATAAATAAACAACACAATAAATCCCGGTTCCATATCGCTCTGTGTATATGAACCTTGCACAGTTAGAACGCAGCCATAAACATGCACTTGAAGCAGATCACTGAGCTGCAACTTTTAATAACGCCCCCCACCCATAAAGCCACCCACCACCCTAAAATGACTCACTACTTTAAGATCGTTCTGCTTGACTGAATGTAAGCAGCCGTTTCCTGGTTCGGGCCAAAATCTCAGCCTTTTCTTCCTGACAGCCAAAAGATGAAGAATGCAGGACAACAATGGCCAAAATGAGAGAGGTCATTGTTAGCCGGTCCAGAATCAAAGTGCTGGAGTGGGCTGGAGGGGGTGGGGAAACATAAAAGGCATAAAACAACGAGCTCCGCTTGTGATCAATGATGCAGCCCCGACTTTGCTGCTTAACCTTAACTTTTTTATTTGATTTGATTTGGACAGGATTAAGGATGCACATCATACACGATGAGTGTGTTTACATACGCAAAATAATCCAATAAAGCACAAAAAGTCTGGCTTTGGGAAGAATCTGACATACACTATAGTAATCCAGCATAGGAAACTCAGTCAGTAATGATACTGAAGATTTTTTTCACATTAAAGCCGCTACTTTGTTATAATCAGTAGCATATTTGAATATTACTACAGAAAAACCACTAATAAATGCTACATTTTGCACATTTGGCTTTAACTTTGTAAATTTACACTCTAAAGTCTACCTTCGAAAACTAATTACGGATGTACCCTTTCAAATAGATAATGCCTACACTACACTACGGGAATGGGATACATATTTTTCCACACATGCACTTGTGAAAAAAGGAAGAAATCTTTTTTTACATTTTTTTCTAAAGATCTAGTTCATTCTAGCTCTTACACCAATTTTGGCTCAATCACATGCTTGTATATGTGCCCGTTTATATCCTAAAACTCTCAGAGGATCACATATCTGGTGTAATTCCCCTCCCCAAAAAAAACAGATCCGATTATTAGCGAGCATGTAAACACACATTGAATATCATCCTGCTTAAAGCTTGTCCACACAGGTTAATGAAAAGCAAGTTTCTCAAGTTTACTAGCCAGGTTCACTGTGAATGGCCGCAAGAGAACATTTGGTTTCGACTGGTTGAGCAAACAAAGAAAACATCAATCAACCTCTACAGCAGAACATCCACAAGGTCTCAAAGCAAGGGCGCAAAGTCACGGGGCCGCTTTAGCGAGCGTCTGCGCATGTCTGGGCAGCATGGGCCGAGCCAGAGTCTCATACCATTCATGGCTGTTTATGTATTCTTCATTGATCTGGCCAGGAGGAGAGGAAGGGCTTTTATCTCTGATTAACTCCCCTCCGCATCTCAGCGGACAGCGGGAGCGTGGTGGGACGAGGGGGGTTTACTGCCTGGCAAACAAGCCAAACAGCCTCCATCTGTAATGGCATGCAAGTCATGACTGTCCTCCGTCTCTTCTACGCTCTGCATAATATTTATGAAAGTGGTTTCGACTCAACCTTGCCCGACAAGGCAATATTTATAGTACCACTCTTTTTATTCTCTCCTCTACGGTGTCCTCTCCAGCGCTGCCAAGAGAGCAACTTTCTCTGTGGAGGTTTCTAGAGCTGGAGACGCTCGGTTAATCCGGTCTTGCATCCAAAATATTGTGCAACTGTCTAGGGGTTACACTGCAGGTTATACACGAATGCCCTACTGAGACCCTGATTTTTTAAATCAACTGTTGTTGAAAGATCAACGATGACCAACAATCATCTCTCCTGGAAGCCAGAGGAAAAAAGGCTAGAATGATGGCAGTAATACTAGGCTGCATCCCAAATCCCATACTACTCTGTACAGGTACTCCCCATAGAACGATGACCTGACTTAGGACAGTTTGCCTTTGCAATTAGAATCTAATAATGCAGAAAGCATCCAGTTTTGTATTTTCCTCAGCAAGTGATACGCACTGCGATAATCGTGTGCACACGGATGAGGAAGTCGGCAGTGCCCGTGGCTTATAGAATAAGCTTTATGTTTAGCTTTAGTTTTATCTTTAATGCTTTTACCCAACTGTAATTTATTGCAGGCATGTTTATAGTACGGTTTGAATCGGTCTGAAACTCTGCAGTGTGTAACAAAGGGAGTCATGTGGTGGGAGTGATGAGCACTGGGAAATGTAATCAGTATTAAATGTGTACGTGATATGTACAGTATATACTAAACAACTCGGTCGACGAGAAATTCAATTACGATGGCCCCATCGTAAATCTGGGAGTACCTGTACTACAAAGTAGGTAAAGTGGCTACGCTAAACTTTGCAATTGCAGGGCTAGGTGAAACAATAACTTGAGTAGCACTTGAGGTTTCCATCTGAGGTTTATAAAAAAAAAAGCACAGCAGACATAAGCACTACGAGGCATAACACTGATGGCAGTTACAACTCGCAGAGTTGACTGACTGCTCTGGAATCCCGACAGCAAGCAACATGTCAAATCAAGCCAGGCACTACTAAATAGAAGCCGAACGGATGCCAGTTGCAGATCCCATTTCCCACTAAAGAACGCAGTTCGAAAATAACCAGCAGCCGAGCACATGCCGCAAGAGCGTGCCAGGGTATTCCCAACTGGGGCTTGCACTTCAGCGAGGATTTGCTCCTTCCTCTCTTCCAGTGCTCCAGAGGATTCACGCTAAGGTCAGAAACCCTCTGCACCTCCCCCACCCCTTCAAATCAGCCTCATCTGTAAAAAGCAGCCCTGCCCAGCCTCTGGAACGACACACTGTAGGCCTTATCTCACGGAATCAGCAGATAAGGTTTCTGCAGCTCAACCTCCTCCCTTTGAACTGCCCTAGATGTCATCTCCTGTTTTCTTATTTAGTCTTTAGCTTTTCTCTGTCCCCATCTACGAGGTGCGGAGGGGCTTGCGTGTATTGGTAAAGCATGACCTAAGAAGAGGGTGTGCCCCACCTGCTGTTTTTAAAATGAGAAGATCATCTAACAGGGGAGGGACACCCAGTAAGACGTTTAATTAGAATTATGGCTTGACTGCTTTTTACTGGCTTTCCATTTACACACAATTTTAGTGGTATGTACTAGTGGTATGTTAATATGCCTTTTTTTAAGTTAATGCGTTTGATTATATTGCTTAAATATCATTTATATAGCAGGTCTACACTTGGCTAACAGTTCCCAAATCGACATTGGCTAGAAACGGCATCCAGTACCTCAAACGTTCTTCAAACGTTGCCCAACCCCCCCCCCCCCCACAGCTTGGTTTCACAGTGCGCCGTCTTTGTCCAAAAGGAAAAGCACCACGTAAGCTACACTTCTTTAACAAGAAAGGATTACAGTCAAGACAGACTCATAGGACCACAGGGAGAAAGGAACACACAAGGGAGTTCTGAGGGGCTCCTCTTATAGAGGTAAAACCACAGGAAAGATTTGGCTAGCAACACCAAGGCACCGTTGTTTAAACAAGAGCGTGAGTGACTTAACCAAAGCAATAAAACGTGCACGATTTTCCTCATCACTGGCAAGCGTAGGCACCCAAAAGACCAGTTCTGTTATGTGTTCATGTTATACACCACGTCTTTCCCAGTTGACCTGCCCAGAGAGCGGCCAGGTGACAGCTATATCCTGAGTTTAAAAAAGCCACTGGTGACCAGTCTGTGTACAGAGATTGACTTCTTCCCCTCGCTGTACTGAACACACGTTTGATTTTCTCTTCTCTTAGTCCAGAGTATAAGCTCTAAGCCAGGGTTTAGCACGGCACAAGCATTCACTTATTACAAAAAAAAAAAAAAGAAACAAGAAATGTGCACACAATGTGAACCAAAAGGGGCAATACCTTGACTCAAGAAAGAAAGAAAAACAATGTGCAAACTGTCATATAAATAGACTACAGTCAACTCGTTAGGAAAGCACCATAAACTAACAGAACAAAAGACCTGGGTGTGCGTGTATGTGTGTGAGTGCAATGTAAATATACTAAGAAGATGAAAAAGGACATTGGATGAAAATACGGAGGTCAGGGTTTTGAAGGTCAGAGTACAACAGTTTCTATCACACCCAATTCTGCAGCGAGCGTTTGCAGTGCACTAAGTATTTGGGTGCCCCTTTTCTCTGCAGCGTGTTAATGATGGCATAGATCAGTGCCAGGATGCACAGTACCAGGACTAAAGGCACGGTCACCATGATGATGGTCATGGTGCGCTCCGTCTCGTCTACCTTTACCACCACGTCCACCTCTTTTGTCTTCTCTTCCGTCGCCTCCTTGTAGTCCACATCCTTGGTGCGGTCCTTGTCCTTCTCTTTGTCCTTGTCGCGTCCTGCGTCCGGGTTGAAAGGCGGTCGGTCCGGCCACTTGCGACCCGGGTCCACATCAGTGTCTCGGTCAGGATCGAGGTCCACGTTGCAGCCCATGAAGTCCCTCAGGATTGACTTGGGGTAGCCTGGTTCACTCTTCATCCGGTGATTGTCGAATTTCCAGTACTTGCTGCCTTTGTAGAAGTACGTATAAGCTGTAGAGGGAAAACAGGAGGATCAAACGGGGAAGACGGGTAGGAACTAGTGTTTCCTAGAGCTGATTTTTGATTTTTTTTAAACACATGACCGGCCGGTTCAGGTGTTTTTTTCTGTCCAAGAATTATATATAACAGCAAACATATTTTTATTGATCTTTTCTTTTAATGGAAATTTCAACCTGACTTGTGTCTGGCTCTGCAATCTCAGTGGAGTTCGCTTTAGCGTTGCCAAAATCCACATATTCAGTGAAGTGATGCTGTTTTAAATGTCTTATTATAGTTCTGTTCATGGATACAGAAAGCAGAACAACTAGGATGCTGAAAACAAAGGCTTTAGCTACATTCCTCTCAAACAAATACACAACATTTAGCTCTAATTAAGCAGTTTTAGCAAGCAAGCTACTGATTGTATTTTGTCCTGGTCCATCTAAACAATGCTGTTATTTTAGGCTATGTCTGGAAAATGGCCGTCTTGAAAGCCACCATATTGGATCAAGGGCAAGTTTTTTTCTGATGGGAAGGGGGTCATGTGGCGCATCAAAAAAGACCAGTATTGTCTCCTAATGAAATTTCTGCAATCACAGCTACAATATCTCGTGGTTCAAAAGGTATCAACACGGAAATTGAAAAACTTTTGTTGTTTATCACAGGTGGCTGAAGCTGAAGATATCATAGCAACAGACTTCAACAACCAACAGACTTGCATCCCTCATAGCCAAATTCAGAGAAACCGGGACTGTGCATGACAAGCCACGTAGTGACCGCCTGAAGAACCACTACAGACCAAGAAACCTCAACAATAATTTGTGGCAACCTTCACATTGTATATACAAATTGGATAATTGTATATTAATCATCACTTTAGTTAGTGCATTAAACCAACATTAGCAATTTAGCAGCATCAATAGTATTTTATAACATCTATCATACTTCAAGTCACATGCTTTATATATGGTACACATACAAATTGCTTATTTGTGCTTATTATTTTGAGCAAAATGTAAACGTTCTTTGTCATGAGGTGGCTGGATATACAGTCGAATCCGGTTAATGGGACCACATCAGGACACATGTTTTTGGTCCTAATAACCGGCTGGTCCGATTAAATGAACATGCCCCATGTTACAAGACAGGACGTGCTATGTAACATATTAAATGTTTATTAAACCTTTATTTTGAGATTTACACGTGTAACAAACTTACAAACAAGAACTACTGTTACTTACGAACTTTGTTCATTGAAAAATAAATTTGCAAACCAGTTTTTCGAAACGATCTACAACACAATGTATAGGTACTCAGCATGCGAAGTAATAATACTGTAAAAAACAAGTTCT
>JAVSBV010000002.1:2366012-2376188 GCA_033117975.1 Parotocinclus spilosoma
GTACTTTAGGATTTGGTCCGAATAAGCGGCTGGTCCCATTAACCGGTGGTCCTATTAACCGGAATTGACTGTATATATTAATAGTAAAAATAAGTAAATAATATTTAAATCAATATTAATATAATCAAACTTCATATTACATTACATTATACAGCCAAAAGGTTGTAGACATCCAAAAGTAACATCTAAAAACAAGGATTTTAGAAAGGAGTTTGTCCTTTTTCCCCTTCTTTGGTGCTACAAAAGCCTTCAGTCATCTGAGAAAGGGGTTAAGGTCAGTGTTCGGTGCAATCCAGCCAAGTTTTCCATCTCCGTTGGCATGCAAGTTCCTTGTGGACTTTGTTTTAAGAGTGCAGTGCAGAACTTTTATGACGTGTTGAAGGAGAAACCTATAAAAGTGTTGTACTGAGAGTCACGGAAGTGTTTAGTATGGTCCACTCGACTGCAGTTGTTGGTCTACAATGATTCCACACCTGTATGCTACACAGCCCTGTAACAACAGTTGTCCACAAACTTTTGGTTGCATAATACATAGTTATAACGAACTCTACAGGGGCATTAAAGTAACATAGGTATTAAGTTTCCTACTGAATAGTTGCTGCATCCATCTCTCCAGTGACCTCCAAGCCGTAAAATCTCTGCATATCACCAATAGCGTTGGACAGGATTTGAGCCGATCTCATGGTGGACATCTGCCTACTGGCCTGAGGGAGGTATCCGTACATCCGGAGCCAGGACTGAAAAAGACAGAGAGAGAAATTCAACACCACAAAGATTAGATTGAGCCTTGGTGGCTTTAATGGCTTGAACAGCAGGAGTGGATGGTACGTGACAGGACTCCATCATGGTGCCACAGGGTGTTGCACCTGTCATACTGAGATATTTAATACAGCTCCAGATTGGATGATAAAGTCAAAGCAGAAGTGGCTACAGACTGAGCAGCAGGGTGAACTAAAACTACTGACCCCCACCAAATGACAGCCCATTCATTTTATACCAAACACCATGAACATTTAACCCAAGTCAAAAGGATGTTGACTAGCATTCATCAGTACGACATTTAAGCAAACATTTGCGAAACCTCACTCAGTCAAATTAGCGCCAAGGGTGGTCGGTGTGTAGGGACTAGCACTAGCATGGTAAAACAACAGCATGTATCCGGTTGGCTCTGTGGGAGGTTGGGTTCCACATAGAGAGAAGGTCTTGTGATTGGAGAAAAGGGAAATAAGGGTGACATTAAGAACTTGACTTGGCTATGTAGTGCTGCATTTGTGGCTGGGCCTTACAATCTCTAATTAGGCAATTTAGCTAAAGTAGACAAATTACACATACTATCCAAATCATTATTCCTGCCCTGTGGTTACAGTAATCTCTCAGACCTACTTCCATACACCGCCTGGAAATGCTGGAGAGCCCAGCGGAGGCCAATAAATGTCCCAACAACTAACAGTACAAGCAACATGTGGCGTTTAGGTTATGTCCCTATAAGCAGCTGCCTTACTGATAAAGTGTTATATATCATTTAAACAATATGTTCAAATATCTAAGAACATACAATCAAAACCAAAATAATATGCACTGGTGTAAACAAGGTTTGTTATTTTACAGGGTTGTGCCACTTCGGTCTGAGCTGGCGTTAGTTTTTAAAGGGTTAATTAAGATGTTCCACTAAACTCTGACTGTTTTGGGGGTCACAGATTCTTTAATGCCCCTTCTTTTTTGCGTTGGAACAGGGCTGGTGCACGTTTGTCTAGCCTTCCCTTTCCCTGGCTACAGAAGAGACGGGTCTTTGTGCCCCCTTTTTGTGTGTGTTGTCAAGACAGCTGAATGGACGTCCCTGTTTCTGAGCACAGGGAGCATGGAAACCCCACATAGCTGCTATTGGGACTATGAAGTCCTCCGATGCATGTTCACGCTGTCCTGCAGGAGACCGGAGTGTTTGCCTTTGTCAGTTTAGGTATCTAGGCTTCCTTTCACTGGCCGCCATACCTTGTTTCATTTTTTTATCCAAATAGTTTTACTTAATGAATTGACTAAGCATGCTTTCAAAACACCTCCCTTCAAATGGTCATATTGCTGCCTAGTAATTATGGGGGTCTCTGAATGAAGTTTAGATGACTAAACAGAATCAGCATTGTGCTTAAACCAGTCATTTTGAGAAATGTTAGCATTATGACAGAACATCTCTGGAACTGGATATCAATTTAAAATTGTATTATAAATGCTGTAACCATGGCCTCTTTAATACATCTGACTAAACAACTAATCAGTGCTTAATATATAGGCATTGAAACCCTTAGCCCAGTTGCTATGTCATAGCCACAAAAAGTGTGGATTCATGTGTAGAAATGTACAGAAAAATGTTTAAAACAATAAACTGTGAGACAAAATAGTGTCACCTTGAAGATAGTAAGGGAAAAAGAAGAAAATACAGATAACCATAAAAATATTTATCATGATCAAGCTGCAACTAGAGAATTAGCCATGACTTAGCATCTTAGCATGATAGTTGCGTTTGAAACGAACCCTGGTTTAGCTTCGTGGATGCATTCATCTTTTCTAAAGTAATTTAGTGCCACTAAATTAAATTGTACACAACCACAGAGTCTTATAACGGGAAAGATTTCTGGTAAGCACTAATCCTGGCTATGCTGTCAGCACAAACACTGCAAACAGATAAAACAGGCCCAGCTTCTGACTGACTGTGCACCATGACAATTCTTTTTTAGAATTTGTATTCAGATTGGTAAGTATTGTATCAAATTTTGCATCTCGGCATGAACAGTTAGCCCCCAAACGCGGACATTGGCTGATGCAAAACTGCTCCCTGTCTTTCCGTTGTATGAACGGCGATAAGTTTGAGACATCTTACTAGGCGTGACGCGGTGGCTCGAGGGAAACAATGAACAAAAACATGACTGCACAGACTGGAGCACAATTGCAAATCCACACCGCAGCACATAATTCATTACACAGCACATGCTACACTACACAGTCCTCTCCCACTGTGAGCTCTCAAATGGTAGACTGGGAGTAGGAGTAATGATGAATAGCCATGCTGTATGGGACACACCTTGTTCCATGGATAAGGTCTGTTTTCATCCAGTCCAAAAGGCCCCGGGGGTGTGGGACTCCTGCAGTCTCCGTGGGAATCCAATGATATTAACTCTGCGTTTAAAGCTTTCAAAAAAATGTCTCATTCAGAGCACATCCCTCTATCTGCCTCTCCCTAAAGCCCTGGGAATCATTTATGATATGTTTTTTGTTTATTGTGGAACAAAGGCATCACTCCAGCTCTTTGCAGGAGATATATAAATGTACCCTTTGAAAATGAGAAAACATTTCAATGTGCAGTTTACCAGTGCAGCATCATCTTCCATGCATACAAAGCAAGAGCCAATAGCTCCTTCAAAAAGACCTTAAGAGACGCAACAGTCACCGAGTATTCATGATTCACAGGATGTTGTAAAAGACTTTGCGGTGTGTGTGTGTGCGTTAGCGTGTGTGTGTGTGTGTGTGTCCAGCACAATGTCAGCCAAGTCTCTAACGACTAGAGAGCGCTTTTTATTCCTGGGGCTTGGGCGCTCGCCATCTTTCTGGTCATTAAGTGAAAAGGAGGGGGGAGGAAGTGGGAGCAATCAAGATCAAGTGAAAAAAGGAAGATGGAAAAAATGGTGCAAAGACAAGGGAAAGGAAGAAAGAGTTTCACACTCGCTTTTTCGGTGGGAACTGATTGCAAGGTCAGTGAGAGCGAGCTCTTGGCTCTCCACAGAGTGGCGAATCAAGGACTCGCAGCTTTCAGCACTGCTAAATGTCATCTCCAGCACACTGGGTCAGAGAGTTCCCTGGACCATCACTTTGTACTGGGATTCTCAAACAGGCTCATGCCTTTATCAGGAGACGGAAGGCAGCTGCTTGTTTAAAGGAAGACTCCATTGTTTTTCCAACCTAACCTCTAATACGGACGATAACCTGGGTCAAAGGTCACGCCGTGTATCCCTGTACTGAGAAAACCTACACAAAAGCCAATGCTAATGGAAGTCTAAAGGTAGATCTTGAAAAGTAGGCAATAAATTAAAACTACAGCCAATACTGTGTAGCAGTCGAGCTATCTGAATACGAGCTTTACCAAACTTTGCCCAGCTGTTGAACCTTGGTAACTAGTTACCTAGACTGACCCTGTATCACTGAGCTTTTGCAGGGGGAACAGCAAGGCAAATGAATGAGGCACGCTGAAGATACATAATGCTTTTAATAATTCCACCATAAAGGTAATTTGTCACTTTTTATTTTGTTTTTCATTAAAAAGATGCAGTAAAAATGTAAAATAAATTTAACCTAAAGTTTGGATGCACAAGACGAGGACGTTGAGTGGGAGGCTTAAATATTTTTGTCTAAGGGGCCAATGCAGACAAAAAGTTGAGAACCAATGCCCTATGGGTTTGGTTTATGCATGGGTGATCTGAGCCACAAAGCTTAGTAAAACACAACTCAAATTTTTCAATTGCATATTACATACACATATGGATTCTGATTGTGTTTTGTAATACTATATGATTCTGATCAGCTGGCAGTCGGAAATGAAACGACTGATTTATTAACAGACAACACAAATCTCACAATTATTAACCCGATTGGTTATCAGTTACATGATTAATCAGTAACTTTGTTGCCATCAGACTGCCAATATTTTTATGTAAACAGAGTTTATATTCTGCACATGGGCACTTGGGAGGTGCTATATACTCGGGTGGGTCTAGGTTAGAACCACATGAACCCAAATTCAAGACTAGGTAGTGATTGGGTTGGGCTTTTTATGCATACATTGGTTGTGTATGAGGGAGGGGCATTGCTGCAGCAACCCCTACCCACCCTGCAGTGGGTTGGTGTCCCATGCAGGACCTGCTTATATCAGGATCCCGTTGTTATCTGGTTAACCAGTGCAAAATAATGTAGACTAGAGAATAGGGTAAAGCGGCACGGGATCCTACCATGAGGTCAGAAGACCAAGTACGGCACTCGGGAGCCATTTAAATTTTCCAGTGGTGGAAAATCAATGGTTGCTGACAAAAAGGTTGTGATGGAATTAGCAAGGATTTTTTTTGTTGCTTTTATGGAGCTATGTCGTAATAAAAATCGGCCAGCGGGGAACCCTGTGATGGAATGGCACCCTGTGTCATAGTAGTGCTGTGTCTCACAATTGTAGTAGTGATTGCTTTGTAATCTGGAAGTAAGAAGCAACCACTTTGGAAATGAATGGCATTTTCATTATCTATTAGTAGTGGCCAGGCCACATAGCTCCAGTTAGGATATAATAAGTGATTGCAGGTTTGGGGGGATTTCAGTAGTAACAATAAAGAATGGGTTAATGGCAGAAAAGGGGACAGAGGCTGGTCATCAGGAAGTGATACAGTCAGCTCCCTGTGAAGTGCAGCTCTCATAAAGTCTTTCCACCGCCTACAGAGATCTCTACTCCCTCTGTCTTTCGGGCTTCTTTCTCTGATAGAGACGTCCGAAGACAAAACGTGTCATTGTTGCTCCTCCGCTGCCTGGGAGCCCTGCAGTCCAAATCAGCTCTCTCTGTTTCTGTTTGTGGAGTTGGAAAACAGCTGTTGCATTCACTAATCACATACAGGAGAAAGCAACAGGCCTGCAGCTCTCAGCATCACACTACAATATGCCAAGCAACTGAACCTTCCAGTCTTTATAACATTCATATTAAAATTACTAAGACAGCCAATTATTGAATAGAAAAAAACAGCACTGCTGAGACCCAGAACAATATGGCTGTGAATACTTTTGGTGATGATACTTAGACCAGTGGCCAAAGGGTCAAATAACGAACGTTCTAAGAGCCAAGGAGGAGTCGAGAGAGGAAAGGTATTCTGAATCCAACAAGGCTTTCAAACTAAACAAGCATTTATCCTCAACATTCTTGGACAGGCTGATCCTCAGCTTAGTGCATGCCAAGCCAGACTAGGTGGATGAGCTGGCCCTGCTGGAGATGTCAGCACTGTCTGGAAATCTGACCTGTCAACTATTGTCAGGAGGTCTAATCAGCACGTTTGTTTAGATAGCAGAGCCAAAGAGCATTAACGGATGTCTATAGTAAACAGGCCCTTCATAAGGACCTATGGTCACAGAAGTATAATCCTCCACACCCTAAAACGAAGCGCTGTCAGGCTGGGTCGAGGTTTTCCACAGCGTGATGGACACTCTCTCAGTCCATTTCAAAATTAGAACTGCGCCCTGTATAGGATTGCCTGATCAAGTATCACTGCCAAATGGCACTGGTGAATGAAACCGCATCCCTGCAGTCACCTGCCAATGAAGAACACCATAAGCCCTATTGTATGGGGTTAGTTTATCAGGAGGATGACTGTAATTGAGTTTTTACTCGCCTCCTCAGCGATAAAACATGTCCATCTGGGGTTTCTAACAGGCTGAATTCGCTACACACACATGACAAAGTTTCAGTTTCACATGAGTACTTGCTGATATGTACAGAAAAGTTTGATTACTGTCTTTAAAAATTATATTTAGATATAAAGTAAAGCTTTATACAAGTGTGCCCTGTTTAACTTCTGCATTAAATTCTAGGAAACATGACCAATATAGACGTTGATTAGACATTACTTTAGTAGTATAGCAGTTTAGTTACTTTGCACAATGTTCTATTTTGAACAAGTATAATAACAAAATGAAAACATTTCATACAGTACTGTAGTGTATAATACATTAATTCATATATTTGTATAATATCAATGAAAGTTACCATTTTGTTTTCTGCCTTTGGGATGGCAATTCTCTTTTTTGTCAGCGGGTGTTGCAAGAATTTGCTCAGATAGGTTTTCTGTCATTCAGACGTGAACAAGATTATATATAGACAGATTTCTGTTTCTAAGGATTCGCACAGTTAAGTGTTGATGAAACGTTGATCAGCCGGATGTTAAAAACCTGTACTTGAAACACTAATGTGCAAAAGTCTCCAGGTAGGTCACCGTTAGATTTGTTTGCTTTTTAGCAATTCTATAATGACCTGTATGTAACATACTGCCAATAGTTGAACCCAAAAAGTTTCAACTTGGATTCGCCACTCTATAATGCCACTCTTACTCGTGTTAGGGGAGGTCACAATTTTTTTTCTCCTGCATACAAATTTAAAGGTTGTTTTCTAATAAAGAGAAAAGAACAGTATATTAGTAATGGTTATGGTATATCTAATCTAATGATGGCTTAAGACTTGCACAGCACGCCCCTTTAATTAGCCAGCGTTATCTTTTTTAATTCTTCTCTTATGAACTTTACTCTCATGGCTCTTTGAGTGAAGGAAGAATAGAGTTCTAACATCCAGTCCATTTAAATAATGCAGTGACTTTTTAAATCAAGCCTACATTTGCAGATTCAAGAACTCAGACTTTCATTTAGAAGCTAGAAGCATTATGACAAATATCAGGTTTTAAAAATAGTTCCTTTTCAATGCACATAGAGCATGTGCCTCAGGATGTGACTAAAATTATGAGTTTGGTATAGAAGAGTAGGCAAAGCTGGCTGTATTTTCATAGGGGTGAAGGGAAAAAAGGACATGGCAGATCTGGATGGAAATAAAGCCACATAAGAATCACGTTAAACAAAAATGACCCCAAGGAACTTTTGTCCCGTCTAGATCCAAGTGTTGTATAACTCAAGACAATTAAAATCAGTAGTAGGCAGACTGGCTGATGGAACTGTCATTTCAAGCACGGAAGCAGCCCAGGACAACAAACACCTCCACAAATTTACAGATGACCACACACCGGAAAAGTCCCTGTAGTGTAAGACCTCTTTCATTATCTCCATTATATTTAGGACAAACATGTAAGACAGAAAGATGAGCCATCTATGGTAAATTACTATTGTCCAAGAAAAGGATATAATATATCCTGCTATTTATGTTATGCATCACCATCATCGTCATCAATCGGCCCAATCAAACCGATAAACACAGTGCTGCAAATGAGCTCCAGCTTGAATCCTAATAATTGCTAATTATCTCTTAATATGAGTCTCTTGCTCTTTAGGAAAGGTCAGACATGAAGCCCGGACATTAACAAAGGTGTGTCTGAGACCTAGTCCTGATGATTTGGGAGTCCAAGCAATGGCTCTCTGCATCCACTTCAATAGGGATATCTGGACACTCGTGGGAGTTTCGAGTGAATATGTTGTATACTCCTGTCAGTTGAACTGCCAAGGCAGCAGGCCACTAATGACAGGGAGAAAAACCACACAACTCCTCTTATGCACAGGGTGGTAGACCAGGAACAAGCCCACACTTCTTAAGGGAGAAGATAAAAGCAAAAATCCTTAACAAAGTTGTTATGGCTCGTGGAGAGATTTGTAATCACAGGATTGTAATGACGGAAAAATGCCAGACATCTTATAAAAGATTATGCTTTTTCAGAAACTGTAAAAAAAAAATACATCTGAGAAGTGTTAAAGCAGAACACACACACACACACACACACACACACACACACAGACAGAGAAGTTGTGCAAACAGCGCACGCCTGACCCCTGCGTGAAATCAGGACCAGGCTAGTGCAAAGCCACACACGACTTCTTGAACCTTACCACTTTATGTCATTCAATTCCTATTTCCATTTATTGTATGACTTACATGCAAAGGTTACCTATTGAAAACGGACCTATATTTCACTACAGATAGCCATCTAACCATGCAGGAACCCACACGCTCCCAAAGAAGGATCGGCCAAAGGTACAAAAAATGGAAATGCCCCCTCTGAGAAACAATAGTGAGAACCGTGAGGCTATTCCTCTAAATCATGGTCTTTCACTAAATCTACAATTAACTGTGCCACCTCATTGAGAATGAAGCAAGGCACCCAAAAATGGGATCCAGAAATTCCAGTGTAAACCTTAAATCAAGATCAAATTTAACATCCAAATACAAACTTGGCTTAAACCTGCTTTATAGTCCTGTGCCTGGGTGTCCTGAGACGAGCAAATTTACCTCTGAATTGAAGGCATCTTCATCATTTCCAAAAGTGTGTGTCCCACTGAGACAAAGCACCAGAACCGACGGAACCAACGTCCATCTCCAGACGATTGTGAGTCGCTCGTGCCATGCTGATGCCATCTTCACCACTTTAATCAGCACCTTAAAAGATCTGAGCCTGGCAGAAGTGGTGAAGCAATTGCACTGGATAAAGAGCAGATCAACAGAACGTTGAAAGTCTCTTTAAGTTTAGTGGTGTTGCATTTCTCTTACACAAACAGTCCTGTCCTTAAAGGCTCAACGTTTGAAGTGTTTCCTGTCCGCGATCTGTCACTCTGAATGGTTCAGTGACCGGAGGCTGTAAGTGGAGCCGAGCTCAGAGGGGCTGGACCCAAACTTGGAGGGTTCCACTTCTCGGGAAATGAGTTTGCTGGGGACCGTAGCGCGCGCGGGTGTGTCCACGCTGTGTCCTGAACGCGATCGCACCAGCCTACTTTACAGAACCGTCCAAGTCGAGCGTTGGGCGCGCGGTGACAAAACAACGCAATCCAAACCTACGCTTCATGTGACCGGAGCGCGCACGCTCGAGCCGCATTTAGAGCTGCCAACATAATACGGACAGCCTATGGGAGTGACGTCAGCTGCAAGGAAGTGGAGACGGATCTCAGCTGTGGAGCTTTTGCTTATGTAATGCGAAAGGAAAAGGAATTGCAAAAGGCGCGATCGTGAAAACGCACGCCGCAAACCCTGCGCGAGTACGAGCGCGTGAGTGTGCGTATGCCCTTCGGTATCAGGATACCCTGTAGGAGGAGGGGCACATGGAGCGGATGTCGATGACAAATTAAGCACCCCCCCCCAGCGTGTCCACACACATTCATCCAATGCACAGTGTACACACACGTTTGTATCCCTATCTGTGTTAGGGCACTCCATTAGCATAATTAGTACTGTCGCTAATTTATTCTACAGCTACTCCATAACCTTAACATAGGTAACCCAGAATAAATACAGTCGATTCCGGTTAATCGGACCACATCGGAACGTGATCGTTTTAGTCCTAATAACCGGCTGGTCCGATTAAACGAACATGCCCTATGTTACAATACGGGATGTGCTATGTAACATATTAAATGTTTATTAAACCTTTATTGTGTGATTTACACGTATAGCGAACGTACAAA
>JAVSBV010000002.1:2376288-2388464 GCA_033117975.1 Parotocinclus spilosoma
ACCCATCCTCCATGGGTGGCCTAGATGTTAATTAAATAAATACTTAAAAGTATATTAAATTATAGCAAAATTAGGTTTATAAATAAATCACAGACTAATAATAAAATTCAAATTAGTCATAAAAAACTGAAAATAAACAAAATTATAAAACAAAATAGATTATAAAATGAGTCCTTAGTGGGAGGTCCTCAGAGGCACATCGTCTCCTAATGTCCAACCGATGGAGGGAGTTCCTGCGCTCTGGTGGGACCTGCCTCCAATGTTCACAGCATTTCAGTGTCAACAAAGGTAGGCCTATCAGATTCTGATCATCTCATTGTAGTTTGTAACTGGTTTACAGGTAGTTCTTTTAGATTTTTTGTAAACCTGTCTTAAAATGTAAGGGATACTGAACCTTGGTTGGGCTGGTGGAAGCGCCAGGGAAAATTCCCCTTACTTTTTAATAAAAAATTTTATTAAGGCCAGACTTTTTTTATTGCTTGTTTCGCGGATCAGCCGACAATCATATTTGAAGAATACAAAAAATATATGTATATTTTTTTGTATTTCTCGGATCCGCCACAGTACCAAATGTTTTAAATTTAAAAAATATATATATATTTGTTTAGCTTTTTCCGCCCTCCGGTGGAAAGCCAACGGCTTTCTTTTGTTCATTTAATTTTTTTTCCAGATTCACGTTAATTTAAATTAAATTAATTTAAAGGTTAAATAAATTTTAATTTTAAATAAATAAATATTTTTATTTCTTCCTCCTTCCTTGTATTGATTCCACATAGTCCTCTATAAATTGAAAAGTGCTGAAAAATATAGATTTTTTTTTTTTTTTTTTCCTCCCTCCTCAGTAGATTATTAAGTAACAGTTTATTAAGTAGCAACATCCGAGGAACAAGTCATTTAAAAAGTCTGGCCTAAATTGTACTGTACGTATGGAAATTAATTTGAAAAGAAAAAACGTGGATTTGGCGCCATCTGCTGTTTAAAAGGTGCAAAAGCTTTATATTAAATATGGAGGAGATTTTTCAAACACCTGGACTAACAGCACTGTATGATAGACGTAGTTTTAGGTGGGAGTTTAACTCGGGACGGTGGTAAAATATGTTATTTTATTTTCAACAGTGTAACCTGTTTACCTGGGTGTTAAACTGGTCCGTTATCAATACCTTTAAATGTTCCTTTGTACGGTTATTGTGGCGGGAGGAACACCCTGCCCCCACCGACTCACCCCAATCATGGATGGCTTCCTCCGCGTTGCCATTTTAGTGATTTAGCAGCGACGTTTAACGACTATTCAGACCCTCTGGCGAGTTTTGTTCCCCCTAAACATCGCGAGGTGGCAAATCTAGCGACTTTTTGTACAAACCTGAGATAAATCTCACAGAGAAGGATCAGCCCGACTGGAAACAGAGGCACATTTCTCCTGTCCTTTGCTCCGGGAGACGGAGCAGCTCGCGCAGAGCGTAGTATCTCCATTCCTCAATATGTACATAATGTTATTCTTTTAAAACATTCACATAGTAAGTTTGGTTTCTTTTATACAGAGAGTATAAGTGACAAAAACATACAATCTGAAACTAGGCAGCGTGAAATACGATGTGATGACGTCACATATGTGAACCAGCGTGGTGTAATGGTTTGGTTTATATTGCTACTGGGAATCCTCTGTGTTTCTTTCGTTTATCTTCTGACTTTGTGTTAATGTAAAATAAACATCACTGTACACTAACCGATCTCTTTATTAGGTGCTTTTGTTTCTACACCAGTTTGTTTTTTCTGAGTTCCACTTGCAATCTAGAGTAGAAGCCTTTTGTAGTTCTATATTTACAGACTGTAGTTCATTTGTGTCTCTAAATACTTTGTTAGTTCCCCTTATTCTGTTCACTAACGGTCATAACAACTACAGGACCAGCACAGATCAGGTACCGTTGGATGGTTGGTATGTGGCTGGTATGAGTGAATCAGACAGCAGTGCTGCTGGAGTTTAACACCTCACTGGCATTTTAATTTCACCTAATGGTTCCCATTTCTGCCCCCAGGACATGACATGTATAGATACTGAATATAATTGAATGCAAAAAAACCCCAAAAACATTGTACTATTAAACAAAGTGTTCTGCACAGTGAATAAATTGCTATTTTTTAGGAATATAAATTAAAATGTTAAGCTTTACAATCTGATATTACCTTAAAAGGCCAATCCCAAAAAGGGACCCATCCTCCATGGATGGCCTAGATGTTAACTGAATAATTACTTGAAGGTATATTAAAGTAATAGTAAAATTAATATTAACATAATGTAAATAAAAATAAAAATTTTAATTACTAATACAATTCATAGATTTTAAAATGAGTCCTCAGCTATAAGTTATTGGAGGCACATCGTCTCCTAAATAACTAAATGATGGAATAAAAACTACTCAGGCATGGTGGGACCAGGCAGCACAGTGGCTCAGTTTGTAGCACTGCTGCCTCACAATAAGAAGATTCCATGTTTAATCCCAGAGTGGAGTCTGGAGTCATTGTTATTGCTAGGCTGAAACTGTCAACTAGCCAAAAATATCCAGCCACTGGCTAACTGTGAAATAACCATCACACTACCCTCTGCCTTGAAATGTACGATACAAATCAATACAGTAACCATATCTAATAGAGTGAGATGGTTCTCAGAACCAAACCAGGGCAAAAGTGTACAAAAAAAGTGAGAATGTCATATTTGCATACAAAGTTTTATTAAAATGCAATTGTGATACAAATTACAGTATACAAAAAAAAGTATAAAAAAGTGCAACCTCTTTACAGCATCAATTGTACAGAAATGTTTGAATAAATAGTATAAATTACAAAAAGACAATTTCATGTTCAGTTAAATCTCTCATAAGGCACATTAACATTGACTGTAAATGTACCAGGTAAATAAGGTTCCCTGAACGGTACTGTGACGTGTTCTACTAGCTTCCTTGTACGCTTTCAAATGATTGCTGGTGAGATCAAACGTTCATACCAACAACACAATGACAAGCAGTTTAAACAGACGTTTAAATGCATAGCATGTCCTTTGTTCAAAGGATAAGCTGCCCAAGTGAAAAGCGTAGCTGACAAAATGGTTCACGTTGTGGTGTTACAAGAGTAATGCCGTTTTGGTAGCATTATGCTAACAGTTAGGACGTCGCTTTAGACTAGGCTCACATTTGAATAATGAAAAGCATGCATAGAGTGAATACGAGTCACGCTTGTGTCAGTTGTTAAAGTGTAGTGATACAGTAAGTGATGCTTACAAGCATCTGCCTAAATATTAGTGATTTTAGAGATCAATCTAACTCGCTATTTAACCACCAATGTTTTGTTACTGGCCTTGCGATATTTGAGCTTTTCTGTACCAACTCGCTTTGAGCAAAGAACGAGATTAAAACAAGACTTGCATGCATTTAATAGACCAAAGCAGAGTTCACATTGTGAATATTTAACAACCCGTTTAATCCTTCTATCGATCATGGACCGGCAGCACTTAACGCGTTTCAAATTCATCCACCTCAATAACACACCGATCCACATTTGAGACTGCCGTATTTCATTAGCATTTATAGCAACTTAATTTACACACGAGGCTTTTGATGCACTGGTAGTGGAAAAAATATTTACAATACAAGCGATACAAAAAAATTCAACATCATGTTTTACAGTGCCAAAATATATATATAAAAATAAAACAAACAAAATGGAGTAAGCTTCTTAATCCTGATCCTATGAATATTCACTAATGCCCATAGCTGTTTTGCTCAAAACTTTCCTATTAAAAAAAAAAATAATAATTAAAAAAAAATTATAAACAATCTCACAAACGAAATTGTTATAACTAACCAAAAGGAGGGAAAATCAAAACAGCACTCATACAGTGAACTGGGAATGATACAAGTCTGCCACTGGAGACAAAGCTACAGTCTCAACGAGACGCTCGTGAGGTGCAGTAGATCACCAATTCTCCTTCAAGTCCTCTGGGAGCGGAGAGGGCAGAGGCTCAGGGTTTGGGGAATCTGACTTGGATGATGTCAGCACTGGTGGCTGCTTGGTAGTGCAGCATGGCTTAAAGAGGCGAGGGTCAATGATGACTTCTCCGAAACGTCCTTTGTAGATGATCCCACAACACACTTTCTGCCTGCAAATACAACAACAGAAATTCTCTTTAGTGCCAGCTTTTAATATATAGTAAACCCTGATAGGGTTCTGATTTGGAACGGGTTCTAAAAACGTCGACGAGGTACAAGTTAAATTGGGTCTGACTAATATTATACATCAAACACACTTCTGATTAGGTTTCGGTCTAATTTTACCCTCTCAGTCTTAAACAATAATAAGCCTGATCCTCCTTAAAAGTGGCATGCAACATAACTCTGCACAAAACAAGAACAGTGCATCGGTTTCTTATCAAAAAGCAGAATAAAGAAATATCAAAGTGCAGATTCAAAGAATTTTAAAAAAAGGTCTAATTCCAAGAGCTACAGTTTCATTAGACAGAAAACTAATTATAGAGAAAAAACGAACTCTCTAAAGTGTTTCTGTGTGAAAAGTGGAACTGAGCAAATGGACAGTGGGTGTACAAATAAGGAGGTGGAGCTAAACATGACCAGTACAAATGCTACATAATGTGTAGTATTAACACCACTGCCAACTATATAGCAAGGTAGATACAGATAACAGGATATGATTATATTAACATTTAAAAATCCTTATTGCAGGAATAAAACAAAGCGTTTTTAAATCACTTTTACCATTACCTTTTCCAGTAGGACAGATCAAGAAACGAGTAGCCAGCTGGTGTCGGGCGTCTCTGTTTAGTCTCTACATCTGAGCCGTCGTCCGATTGGTTGCTGTGGCTGGGTGACTGAGATGGAGACATGCTGGATGTAGTGCTGTGAGCATCTGAATCTAGAGCATGAAACATTATTTATAAACACACAACCAACTATGATAAAAAAAATATATATATTACATGCAGCACAGACAGATTCCAGTACTTCTCGTTAATTAAAGACGGCACCGACGGAGTGCAACTCACTTTGGCGTTTGAATTTATGCAGCTTCTTCAGCTTGCTTTTCTTCTTCCCGTCGATGTTTTTGATTTTTTTGGGTTTTGTTAACTTGAACCCAGGTCCTGCTCTCGCATCCACCACCTGAGTCATAAAGGCAACGAACACAGTCAGGATGAGCCATGCAGTTTAACTGTTTAATATTTTGGAAGCAAAGCTAAACAAGCACATACGTGGCTCCAGTTCTTCTTTGATCCGTGTGGCAACTTCTTCCATCGTTTTACAAGCAGTACACAGGCATTGCAGATGTCGCCGACTCTCTCCTCGGATAGACTAACAAAAGACACACCATTTGTTAAAATCAAAATTAAGAGCAAAGATTGACCTAGACTAAGCTGGTAGCATTTCTGGTGTTAACAGCTGTGATAAACGTTTTACTTCAGGTCACAGTTTACTTCATCCAGAGCAACTTGGAGACATCTTACAATCCAAGCAATTGTGGCTTATGGGTCTTGTTCAAGGACCAAACAAACAGTGGTAACTCGAAAGAGGTGGGATTTGAACCCTCGACCTTCTGGTCCATAGTCCAGTACATTAACAACAAGGCGACCACAGACAAGTAATAGTTGTGTTAGTAGATTTATTGCAAAAAGGATCAGTACATGTTTGTTTTCTGTATAAAGTAGAGATATCTGTACACTGATAAGATCCTTTTTTTAAATCCCAATAATCCTAAACATAAGCAATTTCAGTCCTAAATTTCCTTATTAAGTAATCATTTTCTATGTAATAAATCTATTTAGAAGATATATATGTCGAATATTTCAGTACTTCAATTTTCAGAAGTAGAAAAAGTGCAATATTCCAAATAGTTTAAAACTATTGAAACAGTCATTTCTGCAGCAAAGTCCATGTGGCATCAACAAGACTAAAAGAAGAACCTGAGGAATATCGCTTTACCCAGTTGTGGAGCAAAGTTCCTGATTGCAGGGATATTGGTGGTATTAATATACAGGTCTCAGCATGTTAACAGTTTCAGTTGTTTACATCTTGGCATTATTTCTAATAATTCTTTTTTGCTCAGATACATCATTGTCAACAAAAACCAATATCCTATTCATTCAGGAACTCTCATAAGCTCAATACTGTGCAACATTACACTCTCAAAAACACACTAACACTCAGTTGCAAGGCACATATAGAAAGTGTTCAAAGTCAATTCCTGCAATTAGACCAAAATTTCACGAACAAGCAAAATGGTGGATTTAATACCAACAAAATTGTGCAAATAATAAGATTAAATATTGGATTATAAATCAATTTATACAACTCATACTGGTAGACATGTAGATATCCTTCTGATAAAACAGTACTATTGCAGTTTATACTAGAACGTCCCCTACACCCACATAAGTGACCATAACTAATACTGCTCACAAAAATATTATGCATCTTGAAATTTAGATTTTGTGAGCAGGGTGTATTCTGGATTAGGCTAGGGCTTAGATTAGGACTACATTCATGGGGAAAGGAAAAAGTGCCCAAAACGGCTAAATCAGAGTCAATAGTAGATAAATGTTTCCCAGTTTGTGTGTAAACTGAGATCAAATATCTATTGGGTTCAAATCTGATCATCAATAAGATCAAAACATAACTGTGGAAAATGACCAAATAACAACAAAAGAGAAGATATTGAACACCCAGGTGTGTGATAGAGTTAGTTCAAACAGCTTAACCTTTTCACGAGTGCCTTGTCAGGTGTGTACTTGGACATCTTGCTTCTTTTCAGACCAATTGTTAGGACCATTAAAAAAAGTGTAAAGCAAAACGTATACAAAAGGTTTTGAAATTTACCCGAAACAGAGGTGGAAGGTCTCCTCATATCTGCTGCTGTCTGTAAACCTGGAGCTGGAAGACTTGGTCTTGCAAATGCAGCAGCCTTCGTGGCTGCGATAAATCTTGGATTTATGAAATCCAAACATCTCTGGTTGATCCTGCAATGCAATCAATACAAGGAGGGATTTGGATTAAACCTTGAGGCACTGCTCATGCATTTGGGCAGATGGGTTCAAAGTGGGAGACGTTCAAATTATTGTTTATGGTTCCAGGATGGTCTGACTGGAGCTCGTCTCTGAGAGCTGCAGTGTTTTCGCAGTTTTAGCATGAGCTTTATTAAGCTCAATATTCAGGGATTACATAAAGACACGTTTGTGAAAAAGTTTAAAACGGGCATCGATGCGCATACAATGCAAGTGTTTGGGTGCACGAATCATAGTCAAGAAATGTCAGATGTTTCATAATTAAATCAGAATTCTGTTGCAGTTCATACTTAATTGTCTCAAAGAGAAAGAAGTAAACACTTAATATGACAACAATACGGAGGATCGGTGCAAACAAAAGCTAATTTATTGTAAAGGGGAGTTTAAACATTAGTGGACTTTAAAAAATGCCAACATTACATTAAATATTAGGTACTTTAAGCAGCTAGTAATGGTGCAGGTAAAGGCGCGCTTTATGAATGAACGTATCCGTAAGAAATGAATCGGTTCCGCTTGAAGCAGTAAACACGGCTTATAACCGTAACACGTCGATTTATTACGTTTAATACGGTTTTATTTGACTGTGCACACTTAATTTAAATGAACGTAACAGCGGTTAGACAGAAAAAAAGAGACTTTATATAGCAATGCATACAGAACACTGCCGCGTCCTTTTTGGTTTCGTGTTAGAATGAGACAAAAACGTATAAACGACACATTAGTTAAATAACCACCTAAAACGCCAAATTTCGTCGCTCACATTCTGGTGTCTCAAACGACTCGGTTTATTAAAGATTTGAACGAACGTGTCGGTTCGTTTTATTCAAACTTTCACCCGTGGAGAGCGCCAAATCTTTCTTAGCTATTGTTAGCATGCAGCCATGCCGCGCCACGCGCCTACCATTGTTAATGTAAATAACCATACACGCAATAACGTGTAAACCAGATGCCGTTTTACGCACAGGCCGTTACAAATATAGACCCAAAACATTTATTCACTCGCATATGTCATTGCATATAAATACAAACTTACAACAATAATGCCAAAACGCTTACCGTGGAAACTTTGAATTCCCGTCCGTTTACTTCTCTACACTGCGCATGTCTTTACTACAGAGCACACATATGAATGGAGGATCATCACGAGCGTACACACACACTAGCGGAACTCCAAATAAGGCGCTTCGGTGCCTCGGTTTGAACACAAATCAAACCAATCAACGAGCTTGTTTCTCGCAATTAAAGAAAGCTGCATTATGGGCTACGTAGGCACGTATGCGTGGCTTTCAGACAGGGTGGGATGTTAAATGACTCATTTTCCCATGATGCATTGTTTCGAGGTATGGTTCGTTTGTTTATTTTAACACGGTGGCCCAAAAGAGCGCGAAAACTGCTGGTTTTCTCCCCGCCCGTTTTCGGACCCACCCCCTCCCTCGGTGGTAAAAATAAAGGAAGAAAGAAGCTCTTAGCTAGTTACAAACATAATGAGTTAAATGTGTGTTTTAATAGAGAACGAGATTGCAAAATGAAGATAACGAATGTTAAGTCTGTTAAAACTAAATGTCAGGTTCTAGCCTGACCCTCTGTCACAGACTAAATTCACTGCTTCAGGCTGAAGTAACTTAAAGCCATTGTGTCTATATTACATTTACAAGGCAATCATATCTGGATAGGCTCTTAATGTAACAACACAAGAGCAGGATCTTAACAACTGATAATAAAGGTTATGCATTTGTTTATAGTGAGGCAATGTAAGTATCTCTGCAGCTTTAGTTTGATCAAATTCATTGCTGTCATTTTGTCAAACCATAATTTTACATGTCTGGAAAGATTACACAATCTTTCTGTTGAAATAAAACAATCCATTTGGAAATGAAATGTTGGAAAAGTCCCACTGGAAAAGCAGTTTCACATTGCACAAGCACTCTTGGTATTTCACTTACAACCCCACAATAGAAATGGTGTAAAACCGAAACAACACCAATACAGGCATCTGAAAAAGACGACAAACATTCATGCAGTGCAGCTTACCACCTAGAACACACTTAATCAGTTTACTATAAGGATATATGTCAGAGTGGGTTTACTGACCAAGCAGATTTTTGGGAACATCATCAGTTGCAGTATTATTGTCATGGAGAAGGTGATGCTGACAGGAGTTTGGATGTTTAACTCTTAATTTCTCTGCTAGTACAGTCCCCAACACCAGCCTGTGCTTAATATTTTGTAACACACCACCTGAATGTGCCACAATACTTTTGAGGGTGTTCTGTCCATAGATGAGATCAATGCTGAACTTTTTCCATAACACTATATAAGGAGGGACAGAGTCACAGGTTCAGTCATTAAGGAGATCAGAACGAAGTATTCCTGTTTATCATGGTCAAGGTTGTTGGGGTTTTCTGTGGTGCAGGAAGCGGTACAACCTGGACAGGGCACGAGTCCAACACAGGGTTTTATAACTAAGCCACTAGACCGCCATGTTGCAAGCCGAGCCAGGTACTCTGGAGCTGCTGTCTCCAGGAGCTGCGACTGAGGGGTGAATGAAAAATGAAATAAAATAAAATAAAATTCTTATATCAAGGACAATATTGTGCAGCTGATAATCAACAGAAGTTTTATGATGCAATATGACCATGCAGACACAGCTAACACTTTGTAACATGACCTCAAAGAGGGCTGTTAATTAACAAAATCTGTATATAAGGCCAGACTTTTTTTATTGCTTGTTTCGCGGATCCACCGACGATCATATTTGAAGAATACAAAAAAAAAGTGTTTTTTTGGTATTTCTCGGATACGCCGCAGCACCAATGGTTGAAATAAAAAAACATATGTATTTTTTTTTTAGCTTTTTCCGCCCCCCAGTGGAGAGCCAACATTTTTTTCTGTTCATTTAATTTTTTTCCAAATTCACTTTAATTTAATTGTAGGTTAAATAAATTGTATTTTTAAATAAAAAAAAATTTTTATTTCTTCCTCCTTCCTTGTATTGATTCCATATAGTCCTCGAGAAATTGAAAAGTGCTGAAAAATAAAGATTTATTTGTATTTTATTTCCTCCCTCCTCAGGAGATTCTTAAGTAGTGACATCCAAGGAACAAGCAATTTAAAAAGTCTGGCCTAAATAAATAAAAATTGCAGACAATGACAGGCCATAATGCCAGGATGGAATCATGACTTTTAATACATTTTATACACTGTACACTGTTGCTCACATATTTAACACTACATTACACAGGCTTGTCTGTAAATGTACCAAGGGATAAACAGAAACCTTCACACGATGAGTTTCTGTACTATAAATCATTCTACACTAGTACAGTTGGAGAAAGTCTTAATTTCTTCAGCACGGTCAATCGGTGGTGGCTTTATGGAGACGGGAATATTGCATAGCAGAAACAGATGAAGCTCAGCTTGGGGGTTTGATGGAGGCCACTGTGTGCTGATTTTAATGTCCCCGGCTGACGCACAGACCTGAGGGTTAAATCAGATGACGAATGTAGCACTGCATCTAAGAGTTAAAGGCTTTGATGGGGATCTAAAATTCTGGTTGTTAAATGTGAGCTATAATGGAAAGTTGTTTAGCTCTGTAGACTTGTTTGGATTTTTTTAAAACTCATAAAATACATCCTACATTCTGTATTATTCTAATCACCATATGTGCTCATGGAGATTTGTATACTCTATTTGGGGAACAAAAAATCCCCAGTCAATATTTTACAAATGGTTATTCTTTGTGTGTACATGTGTGTTTTTTAGTTCAAATGAGTTTCCCACAAGTTGTACTTATAAAGCATACTTCTACGTCGTTTGCTTCGATCTCTGCACTGTGGCAGTAAGAAAGACCACAGAGCGAGCAACTTGACCGACATATCAAAATAATACTGTTCTCTGAAAATATATTACCAGTTTTTTTCTTCCCCATTCTCCATTTAAATACAGCCAATATCAGCAGTTCACAATAAGAATGGAAATATTGAGCTTTCAGTTAAATTGTCTAGCACAAGGGGGCTGCTTACACCTCTTGCGGAGAACATGGATCGAATACAAAACGCATTTTGAACGTGTAACAGCGACATCGCCGAAGATAAAAATAATGACACATTTTAAAAAGGCTCATTGCACTTCATATATGGCAAACATGACAGTAGCTTTAAATGTAAGCTGCGTGTAGGCCTTTTATTCAGCTCTCACTGGGTAAAAAACGTAAAACAATCCGTGGTCCCCACTGATCTGCCTGTGGCTGTGTCATTATTCGACCGAAAAGAACGGTAAAGAGGCTGAAGCTTTATATTCCGATCCCTTTGACAAGGGACGCCTCCAGAGTGATGTTAAACTCTTGCAAAGTCTGTAAGACTCTGATCAAAGAGTTCACCAATGAGCGGTCCTTCAGTAGCGCTGTTTCTTCATACATCTGTGCTGTGATGGGACAGTCAGCCAGAAGAGCTATCCAGTGATGCAGCAGGTGGTCTCTGTACAGAGAAGTGATAGAAGGGAAATAAATTAGTCAGGTGTCCAGATTTTTACTGAGACTGGGTAGTACAAAACTGTCCAAAAGCCACCATTAGATTTGTAGTTTTAGCAATGGTATAAAGATCATAAATAATATATTGTTCACTATATTGTGGAATCACTTCAAAAAAATATTCTTTTTCACTGATCTTTACCCCAGACTTTTAACCCTGCTCCCATTCCAAAAAAGTGGCTTCCTGGCCTAAAAATACCAAGATATCATTCCTTATTAAGCTCCTTTGACTCTAGAAGGGCAACTTGGCATCCCAATGAAGCTACCAGATGCTGCTATTGCTAAAGTGTAAGGGGAAGTCACACTAATAATACTGCTCCCAAAAATGAAGTATACAGTGTTCCCTCATTTATGGCGGGGGTTACGTTTCAGGACCGCGATACATGAAAATCCACAAAGTAGGGACGCTATATTTATTTATATATTTATTTAAGTTTTTATACACTATTTTAGCCGTAGAACTTGCATAACGTTTGGGTAACATCGTAGGGTTTGAATGAATTCAGTCTAAATAAAAACTTGTCATGTCAGCAAGTAGCGACTCAGGCGGCCGATGCTCTAGTGTTACTTCTCGTTTTTGGTGAGTAT
>JAVSBV010000002.1:2443045-2454066 GCA_033117975.1 Parotocinclus spilosoma
AAATTGGCATTGACTTGTGTGTGTGTATATATATGTGACTGGTGTTGAGATGAACTTGTGTATGGATATAACCTCGTGTGTGTCGCTTACATGGCTGCTGATGCCGATAGCGACATTAAAGAAGCCAAATAAATAAATACATTTAAAAACAGTTGAAAGATGTTAATTTATTTGCCAGACATGTCAAACCATGTGCCTCAGATATGAAGTCGCTGATGTTTTTCTTTTTTTGATAATAGTAGATTGCAATTCCTTTGGAGAATGAAAAAACTTTTTTTTAAATATATATTTATGTATCCACCCAATTCTGATATTCCTTGTAATAATTGTAAGAGACCACATACAGAAACCGTTTTGTTTAACTTTTGTTTTAATGGAAACTAGCAGTGACTCTGTGCTAGTTCTAACCATGCTGTAACCATAAATAAACAAACAAACCTAACAAGTCTTTTGCTTATGCCTTTTAGGGTCTGCGTTTCCTGCACTTTCCCTACCTGCTTACCCTGCAGCTGAAGCGGTTCGATTTTGACTATACCACTATGCACCGAATCAAGCTCAACGACCGCATGACCTTCCCTGAGGAACTCGACATGAGCCCCTTCATCGACCTAGAAGACGAGGTAAAGTCAGCATGGCCTGATCGCTGCGCCCTTTTGTTTGAACCCTACTTTAAGATGTACTCCTGATTGATCTTGAAAAAGACAGGTCAATAAGGGCCGATTGTTCCTCGCTCCATTTTGATTTCCCTGCACACGTTTGTCTGCAGAAGTCCCCTCAGACAGAGAGCTGCACCGACAGCGGCGCGGAGAACGAAGGCAGCTGCCACAGCGACCAGATGAGCAATGATTTCTCCACGGATGACGGTGTGGACGAAGGCATTTGCCTGGACAATACCAGCACAGCTGAGAGGGTTCTGAAGCCAAAGGTGCACCCTTTCTAGACCTTTCATTTCATTCTTGGATTTCAGTGCTCTGAAATGAACCTGCAAGTCTACACGTTTTATGTATTTATTAATGAAAAACGGATCAGGCTGAAAAATTAGCCAAATGTAACTTGGCGTCGAAAATGGTTTGGGTAATGGGAGCACTGGTTTCGTTATTTTATATTGTAAAAGCCATACCTGGTTTATGTATACAGAAGTCTTAAGATTTATTATAGGAAAGAACGATGTCTTATATGCATCTAATTCACGTCTGAATGTCAGAAAACTAGTACGAGTGAACCTGCTGACTAAAAAGAGAATCCCTGTCGTTTTCTTTTTTTATTGTTTTGTTTTTGGTAAGTGTTTCAAATGGGGATGAAAAATAAAATAAGATAAAATCCTGAATTAGTCCCACAATGGGAAAATTTACAAGGTGTTTTAAGTGACAACATGGCACCATTACAGGAACTGCTGATCTACTGGGATTTTTCACACACAATCTCTATTCTGATGGTCAGACTGGTTCGAGCGGCTAAAAAGAGCTGTTATGACATTAAACCAGCAAAAATGATGTATGCGTAACACGGTACATTTTTGTAACATTTATTTATCTCGTTTCTGCCTTTTGTCCTGTGTAGAGCTCGCTGACTTATGAACTCTTCTCAGTCATGGTGCATTCAGGGAGCGCTGCAGGCGGGCATTACTACGCCTGCATCAAGTCCTTCAGCGATGCCCAGTGGTACAGCTTCAACGACCAGCATGTCAGCAAGGTCTGTCCGATTATCAGGTTGCATGAATTCATGTTTCAGCCCAGCTTTTATTATTCTGAATAATTCATTTAAGCCAGCGCTCCATGTTATGCTGTTTTAAATTATTTAGTGGGTTGCAAACGTACCATTTACTTACGTAATCAGAATTCCAATGGAAGTCTTTCCAGGTTGTTTCATGCCTTTTTTTGTGTAGATTACCCAGGATGACATTAAAAAGACTTACGGCGGGTCCTCAGGGAGCAGAGGCTATTACTCCAGTGCCTTTGCCAGGTAGGCAAAACCTCGTATCTGTTATCAACTTCTGGTCGCTGTTTTGTTTTGCACAATATTGCATCCAGTCAGTGCTGCGCTAACTCTTAACTGGACTCTGACGAAGACAACACGCTGTCTTTAAGCTAACGGTGCTTCATTTGACAGCTAGTCGTGGGTTGTTTTGCAACATCTCTATAACAGTATGACAAAGGCTTTTAGAACACTTTGGCACATTTTTACAGGCTCCTCTGTACAACAAACACATTTGTTGTTTGAAAAAGGCTTTGCCAGAGAAGACCGGGGTCTTGTTATATTAAATTCTGATTATATTATATTATATTATATTTCTTTATAAAAAAAAAGTCAATGTGGGTTTTTTGGTGCTTAATAAAGTAGCCCTTGATGTAACATTTTGACAGGAAACCTGCTTTAAAGCTTGCTTTCCATAATGGTTGGGTAATGAAGATAAACTCGAGCCTTTTCATAGTTAAATAATGGCTACAGTGCTCTTATCTGAATGTTTATCTGCATTTCCTCGGAATGGCAGGCCTATCATATACACACACTGTCCTGCCTTTGCACTGCAAGCCCAGCCTGGGGCTCGAACCCTGGTCCTGAGGAACTGCTTTTGCCAGTAGTTGGATTTTGAGCAGATCTGGAGCTTTGTGCCACTCTGCTTTTTCAGTTTTAATAAAGAAGTTATTTGTATGAATAATTATGATCAGTTATTAGTATTAATAATAGTATTCATTGACTTTTAATCAGGATGTTTACAATTTTTTTTAGTGACATCATAAAAAAAATGCTAACATTTAGGCTGGATTACTAATCATCCGTTGTTTCAACAGCTCTACAAATGCGTACATGCTCATTTACAGACTGAAGGATCCCTCAAGGAACGCAAGTAAGAAAATCGTGTCATTTCGGGATGTGAAGTGGAACCTCGTTTTTCATCATTAATCTGTTTCAAAGTGCCTGACGACAAACCAAAAAATGCACAATAACTGAACCCATAGTTACCATAAGAAGGAATGTATCCAGTTATCCAATAATAATCCAGTTATTCTATTCGAGACACTCGTATTAACAATTTTTTTTAAAATATAGACTGACATATATGACACTATAGATAGTTTTACATATAGAAAATAATTAGAAATAAATACAAAGGACCCAAACCCAAAAAAGAATGCGGGGTGTAACGCTTGAAGACGTCCCCTCTTAGGTTTCCATTCCGACCCAGACTTGGACAGTGAGCTTTGGCAGGCCAAAATATAATCAGGTGGAACAGACAGATATTCATACTCATGTTTATCAGGCACTTCTCAGTTGGTTTACTAAACTCATCATAATAAACCTGTTTATAGCTTTTCTAGGCTTTCATACATGAACTTAACCAAAGCTTGGACGTGTTAGCTGCAGAAATAAAAAGGATAAATAAAGTAAATGAGCTTGGTATAGTAATCCTGTCTTGTCTAGTTCAAAATAACTCTCTGCTACTACGCAGTGCAACAGTGTGCATGCGTGGGCCTCTTAAAGAGACAGTACACCCATTACCGGTTACAGTGGGTGAGTGACATCACATGGGCACGCCGACAAAAACAGGGCGGATGAACGATAACTGGGGCAAAACTTCACACCCGAAAGTCAATGTTAACCAGGGCAAACGAAAACCGAGGTTCCACTGTACTTTAAACCAGCTTAGTAGCTTTGTCTTCCTAACAAATCCATTTTTATGGCCAGAGTACCTCGAGGTAGAGGTCTTTCCGGAGCACATCAAGCGCCTTGTCCAGAGCGAGAGAGATTTTGAAGAGCAGGAGAAGAGACAGCGGGAGATCGAACGCAACACGTGCAAGGTACCCTTCTCAAAATCCTTCACTGTGATCTCCTCTGTAGTCTGGACGTTGGATTGCTTAGCTCGTATCCCTTTGCTTCATGGTTTCAGATCAAGCTGTTCTGCATGCATCCTGTCAAGATGATGATGGAGAGCAAGTTGGAGGTTCACAAAGACAAAACGCTCCGAGAAGCCACTGAACTAGCATACAAGGTGTATCATTAATGACTCAAATGATCAAATGACTCTTAATTTATTTGAAAAAATCAATACATTTTATGAATGTGACAGACCTAACTTTTTTATGGGTATGCGCCAGTTAACGACCATATTACAATATTACATATATAATGGGGCATTGACCAAAATTATGTTAAACAGACGTTACCATATGTACAGTCTTAATACTGCTATAATGTAAATATTAAGGGCATTTTAACAAGAAAACTTTGTGCAAACGATACGTAAATGTCAAAGATGCAGCTGAAAACGCGAGTGGAAGCCTAAACTGTTATAGACATGTTAAACCTAAAAATTATGGAAAATCACAACAGTTTAAAAAAACAAAACAAAATCTATGTACTGTTACAACCTTGTCTATTGGAAAAGCTCTACAATTTAAATGGTGTGATGGACCAGATACTTTTGTTTGACAGAAGCCACAAATGGCAGCAACATGAAAGATTAGCCAGATGTTCAATGAGTGAATGTGAACTGGTTTATATAGTTATAGAGTAGAGAGAATAGTGGGGGGGATAACAAGTACTACTGACAATAGAACAGTCACACACACTTACAAACACCAGCTAGTTACAGATGAATGAAACTTGGACTAGACTTATACTATAATCAGTTGATGTATTTGGAGACTTTTTATGCAACTTACTTGTGTCTGAGTCAAAGTGGGAGCGAGTAAGCTCTCTGCTTGTAGATCCACAGTGTGGATTGCCTGTTAATAGCCACAACATTAAGAGCTAAAAGGGAGGCTTTTTTTTTTTTTTTTACTTATAATAATTTGTTAGAATATTTAAGGCCTCTGATGGTGTTGATCTAATTATCGTTAAGCTGCCCAGTCCTGTACCATGTTAAGTGTTTGACAGCACCATATAAATTTTTTGAAACTTAATTTTATGGTAGTACCTAAACCGAACATTTTATTTAACAAAATGAAGAAGGGAAAAAAAAAAAAAAAGATTTGTACTGAATGTGGTAAAATTAGGGTTAGGGTGTACAGTTTGTGATATTTCAGTCCCTATGAAGGGCAAAAATAGTAATGCATGCTTGTGTTCCCAATGGCTAGCTGATGGATCTCGAGGGCGTCGTTTCTCTGGATTGCTGCCGCTTGGTGAAGTACGACGAGTTTCATGAGTATCTCGAGCGCTCGTATGAAGGCGAGGAGGACATGCCCATGGGTCTGCTCCTCGGTGGGGTCAAATCCTCTTACATGTTTGATCTGCTACTCGAGACACGCAGACCCGACCAAGTATTCCAGCCCTACAAACTCGGAGGTACGTGCACTGCCGGCTATGTCTCTTGCGCAATGTAGTTGTACTGAATGATTCCACTAAAGTTTGCAGAGTTTGTTTTTGTGGTGATACCTTGACTGGCTCTCAAAAGTTTGCACAATGGCTAGTTTGCAGACGTTAAAAGGTTGTCGATTTGCGAGGTTGGTGCTGTCTGTATTTTGTCTCCTGGTGCCGTTTGTTCACTCATTTTTAATTTCAGTTATTCTTTTAGTTATAACGCTGGCTTGTGGAGCAATTATTTGCGGCCCTAGCTGGCTTTTAAGGTTTTTTTTTTTTAATTGAACTGGTTTTTGGCAAAGTGAGTGACATACTCGACAGTGTCTGCTTGTACTTCTGTAACTATTAAGATAAAGTAGGCAACACATTTTGCACATCTCAATGTGCAGTATATACATAATATTTTATATGGTGTTCAGACAACGCCCATTTCCCATAGCGTCCAATTGCACGGAACTTGTTTTAGACAAGTTCTTGCAGTGGCTAAAGTGTCGGTAAGAGATTTCATGACCTGTGCTGCTGAATGGAGATTTTCTTTACATGTACATATGTTTTTCCTCATCGGAATCGACGCCTGATGGAATTTGAATGTGTGTTGCAGAGGTGATGGTGAAGGTCCATGTTGTGGATCTGAAAAGCGAGACCATCGCTCCCCCTGTCAGTGTCCGTGCATACCTGAACCAGACCATTACAGAGTTCAAGCAACTTATTGCACAAGTACGTTTCATGTGATGCTAATTCATTTTGTAAACCGGCAGACTTGGTCAAAATTAGCTGAAATTTTACTGTACACTGAAATATCTTAAGCTTTCTAACACCTTTCCTCAAAAAATGTGAATGTCCTTTGTGCAGGCCACTGGGCTATCTGCAGAAACTATGCGTGTTGTCCTGGAGCGCTGCTATAATGACCTCCGGCTTCTCTATGTGCCCAATAAGACACTGAAAGCAGAGGGTTTTTTCAGGAGTAACAAGGTTTCTTTTCTTTTTTTGTAAGCTATACATCTGTTTCGAAGCTGCCGAAGTACCTGACATAGTTTTCTCCTTTCAGGTTTTCGTGGAGAGTTCAGATTCTCCAGACCAGCAGACCGTGTTCACCGACTCGCTCCTGTGGAAGCTCCTGGACCGACACGGCAACACGATCAGACTCTTTGTGACTCTCCCGGAGCAGTCTCCAGGCTCTGTGGTGCACAGATCTGGCCTCCCCAAAGCGAGCAATGATTCCGAGGACTCGTTCGAGGGGGCTAAAGACAGCGGCCGGTGTGTAGAGGCCATATTGGAGGAGAGCACGGAGAAACTAAAAAATATTTCCCTCCAGCAACAGCAGAAGCTGCAACAGAAGCAAGCTTCCAGTGCCAGCGAGAGTCAGAAGAGTTCAGACCACAGTGACTTTGAGCACCTTGAGTTTCCCCAGCCTGAGAACCAGCTGGCCTCGGAAGAGCGCTCTGACTCGGACGCCAACAACGACCGCAGCACCAGCTCGGTGGACTCGGACATCCTGAGCTCGAGTCACAGCAGCGACACGTTGTGCAACGCCGACGGAGCCCCGCTGCCTCTGGCCAACGGCCTCGACTCGCACAGCATCACAAGCAGCCGCCGCTCCAAAGCCCACGAGGGCAAAAAGGAGACTTGGGACACGGCTGAGGAAGACTCTGGTACGGACAGTGAGTACGACGAAAACGGCAAGAGCAAAGCACAGACGCAATACCTGTACTTCAGAGCAGAACCCTACTCACAGGAAGATGCTTCTGGTGACACTCATAAATGTAAGGTTTTTTTTTTTTTTTTGTGGACTGCATTTCATAGGACCCCAGTAACAATATGCTCACCTGCTACTGTTTGAGCAGAAGTGTGAAGGCAACTAATTCATGCTGCTAAACATCTGCACATATGGGTGTGTTTTCCAGGAACACAGGCAGGGTTTGTTAGTTATTTTTCGCTTTTCCTTTATTCAGGTTTACTTGTCCATGTTGATAAGAGGATCACACTGGCAGCGTTCAAGCAGGACCTGGAGCCTTTCGTCGGCGTCCCCTCTACTCAGTTTAAGGTCTTCCGGGTCTATGCCAACAACCAGGAGTTCGAGAGTGTGCGACTCAACGAGACACTCTCTTCATTCTCAGACGACAATAAGGTTGGTCCTTTTCTTCACAGTAGTACCAGAGATGAAAACCCCAGTCGCAGTTGCTTTTTAACATCTTTCACAGCAGGTACTCCTGTGTGGCTTCATAACCCCAAGGAGGCTTGGCCCTCCCAGATTCCTGACCCCACAAAGGCTTTAACTCTCAAACATTTGACCCCACAGAGGCTCGTCTCAACCTGGGACCTCACAAAGGCAAGTCCTATGGCTTCCAACTTGGGAGCCTTATGAGGTCTGGAGCTCTTAGGCTCTTGTGGGCTAAATGAGGGTCAGAGATCTCAGGCTTTATTTATCTGGACTTACAACCTCACTGAGGTTTGTCCCTCCTGGACTTGCAATTCCACCGAGGTCTGGGGATCCCAGACTCATGACCTCACGAAGGCCAAGGGCTCCTAGATTTGCGAACCCAGGGAGGCTCAACCCTTGCAGTACTTGCGACCCCAGACCTGTTTCATCTGTATTTCTGGCCTCAAGGAGGCTCGACCCTCCTGGTCTCATGGCCCTACGGAGGCTCATGGCTCCCAGACTCAGTCTTTTAAGTTGAAGTCTTTGGTTTCTGTTCCAGATCACCATTCGCTTAGGAAGAGCACTTAAGAAAGGAGAATACAGGGTGAAGGTGTACCAGCTGCTAGTCAATGACCCTGAGGTAAGCAAGCTGTTGAGATCATGACTGAAGATGCTGTCTGGATCTCTTGAGGTAGCTGATATGTTTGTGTTCTGCTTTCCCCTCTAGCCCTGTAAGTTCCTGTTGGATACAGTGTTTGCAAAGGGCATGACAGTGAGGCAGTCTAAAGAAGAGTTACTGCCTCAGCTCAGAGACCAGTGCAAGCTAGACCTCAGTATAGACAGGTGAGCATTTGCCGGAAGCGTTGGGAGAATTCGCCGTGGGTTAAATGTGTACTTGAACACCCTTCTGTTTTTGTAATCCAATGACTCATAACAGTCGCTGACCTTTTCAGTCGCCTGACTCACTGCTGGCAGTGGAGCTGAATATGAATTGTCTTGGTGCTTGTATAGGTTTCGACTAAGGAAGAAGACCTGGAAAAACCCAGGCACAGTGTTTCTGGACTATCACGTTTATGAGGAGGACATCAATATCTCGAGCAACTGGGAGGTTTTCCTGGAAGTTCTTGAGGGTAAATGCAGAAAGTCATCCTTTAGATGGCTATATAAATAATTATTTTAGGAATTGTGTGAAATAAATTATCCCCATTTATGTATGATGGCTTATTGTGGTTTTGCTTGGGGTGCAGAACCGGAACGGATGAAGTCCATGTCTCAGTTGGCAGTGCTGAGTCGACGCTGGTGCCCTTCTCAGATGAAGCTGGAACCCTTTCGGGAGGTGGTGCTGGAGAACAGCAATGTGGATGAGCTCAAGGAGAAGGTCAGTCAAAACATTGTATTTATTTATAGATTTTATTTGTGACTACAGTCTGTATTGTATGTATTTATTCTGCATTGTTTACCAGCCACATTATGTTGACCAGCGTGGATTGGACCGTAGTCACACAATATTCTGGATCCTTAGAACGTTTTCCTTTGTGCTTTTTTAAGCAGTAACTAGTAATTAAAACACAATGTAAGCATTTACAACAGTACTATAGTGTAAAATGCATTAATTCTTTCTTTTTTTTTATATAAATCCTGAAACACTTTCTGAAAATGAAAAAGAGAGTGGAAAGTCACAACTCATACTAGTTTTCTGTCATTTAAAGGTGCATTAGATGTACAGTCATACCTCAGCACACTTACAAGTTTCACAACTCGTCAAATTCGGTTTACGGGCAATTTTTGGCGAGGGGGAAAAACGTAAAGGTTTTTTTTGTTTGTTTTTTTTACTACAACTGTGTCTCCATGTCCCCGAAGAAGGTTAGCAATAAAAGCCAACCTAAGAATAAAATGGTGAGAACCACAATAGCACTTAAAGACTTTATGATAAATTATAATGTGTCCATTTAATCTGATTGTATTCATTTTTTTTGTCTATATGTTGTGGCTATAAAGTAAGTTATACTTGAGTCAAATTTCTTCCCTCGGCAGCTAACATACAGAGATTCTTTTTCAGATTTATATGAAGCACTAAGGTTTTATCCATGTGGCATCGGTTTATTGTGATCCCCATGGTTAATGCCATAAACATCAACACGACATCAATTATAATAGGAAATAAAATCTGTCTTGTATACTTCTGATTCACCCCTGAATTAGCAAACCCTTGCGACACCTGCTGGCTGAAAAGAGAATCACAATCTTGAAGGTAGTTTATGACATGGCATATAAAACATACAAGTATTGGTATTACAGTACAAAATGTCTTTCTGTTTCCTATCATAACATATTGTTTAAAACAAAACACTGTGCAAAGTATCTAAACTACCTTGATTATCATGACTTCATGATAATGTCCAGTGAACGTCAACATCCTGTTTCACGTAACATTAGGCCGAAATTAAACGGCCCACACGTGTAAATAATAAAGTCCCAAAACTGGGGCTAGTAAAGTAAACTACCTTTCCAGCAGCCACAAATTTACACTATGTAAATGACCATAGGGGGCTGTGGTGGTCTAGAACTATAAATCAGAAGGACCTGGGTTTAAATCTGACCTCACCCAAGGTGCCATATTTTGGGCCCTAGAGCAAGACTCTTAATCCATAATTGCTTGGATTGTAAGGTTGTAGCAGTTGTAGGTCACTCTGCATATGGGTGCCTGCGAAATGCTGTAAATGTTGTGTTTTTCTTTTCCTTGCAGCTTAGTGAAATTAGCGGCATTCCTCTCGAGAACTTGGAGTTCGCCAAGGTATGAAGCCTTACTCATTTCAGTCCCAGTGCTCCCTGTACTTTATGATGGCTCATCACAGGAGTTTGAGAATCCAATTTTCCTTTTTACACTGTATCTCTTTTCTGCACCGGTAGGGACGAGGAACCTTTCCTTGTGATATATCAGTGTTGGAGATCCACCAGGAATTGGACTGGAATCCTAAAGTTTCCACCCTCAACGTCTGGCCCCTGTACATCTGTGATGATGGTGCCGTGGTCTTCTACAGGTAACACTTACCACTCGATATTTAGAGTTAATGGGGCAGCACACGAAAATCATACCGTTTGTGGACTATAGAGGTAATAATATCTATATTATAGAGGGTTGCTTCCAGTGCCATGTACGTTGGTTCAAAGAACGATATTCGGTTTTACGATGAGAATCCAATTTAAATACATAATAAAAATGAGGTTATTGGCTGTCTGGATTGCTGTGACAGTGTATTTTTCACATTTAATACGTTGTTCAATAATTTTATTTTAGAAATATGAAGTATTTTTTAATAATAAGTATAACTTAATAATAATTACTGAATTTGCCAAACTGTGTTAGTTGTATGTATGTTAATAACTGTATGTTAGTAGCGATTTACACGTATAGCGAACGTACAAACAAAAACTACTGTTACTTACGAACTTTGTTAATTGAAAAATAAATTTGCAAACAAGTTTTTCGAAATGATCTACAGCACAATGTATAGGTACTCAGCATGCGAAGCATAATACTGTAAAAAACAAGTTCTTACTAAATTCCACTCAACGTTTG
>JAVSBV010000002.1:2454166-2488849 GCA_033117975.1 Parotocinclus spilosoma
AACCAGCGGGAGGTGACCACGCCCACCACTTTCTTGATTTTGTTCAAGTGCAGTCCGTCAAGAGAACGCGTCAGATCGCACTGGACAAGTTCTTCAAACGTTGACTGGAATTTAGTAAGAACTTTTTTTTTTTTTTTACAGTATTATGCTTCGTATGCTGAGTACCTATACATTGTGTTGTAGATCGTTTCGAAAGACTTGTTTGCAAATTTATTTTTCAATAAACAAAGTTGGTAAGTAACAGTAGTTCCCTATATGTGTAAATCGCACAATAATATGTTACATAGCACGTCCTGTCTTGTAACATAGGGCATGTTTGTTTAACCGGACCAGCCGGTTATTAGGACCAAAACCATTGTGTCCTGATGGGGTCCCATTAACTGGAATCGACGGTATTAATTTTTTTTACTTAGTATTTGTACGTTGTAAGGGAAAAATTTCCAAAACTGCACTATAGAAACATTTGAGAATTAGAGTGTAGTTTATCAATAAAAACATCTTTTGCTTTATATGGTGAGCTTCTGTGTGCCATTCCTTCTTTCTCAGATGATCCAACATGTGACATCATTACTGTTTACAGAGAGTGGGCTAGAAACAGCTATTACCAAAAGGCTATCATCAGATTGTTTCTTCAAATATAGTTTACCCGCTTTAAATTTGAATGCGTTTCCCTAAAATTCACCTTAAACCATCTTTTGATGTGACTTTAAACCTTTTCTACCGTAGATCAAGAGCCGTCTGCTCCTTTACTGCTCCGTTACAATCTGCGCCCTGTGATCAGTTTATATAGTCCAGAGCATAGTCCATGTGTTGTTATTGACAGGAGCCTCTGTTCAGCAGCACTGCCATGTTGATATAAACACAACTACAGTATCATCAGGAATGACCTTTGGCAAAAGATACAGCTGTGTGAATAACAGACAGACGACGCTGTTTTGTTATGTTGAAGATTTACTTTCAGGGAGTCTAGCTGACTGGGCGTCTGATTGAAAGTCGCTGCATGGAAATAGTCACTGTTCTCACCTTCATCTGTTAAACGAATGGAGGAAAAATGTAACTCTCCAGAAACTGACATTGGAGCTTTGACATATTTTATATAATTGTATCAGTTGGCCCTGTAACCCTAGATAATTCCTAATAGAGTAATGGAAAGGAAATTAAGGAAATTTTCACCCATCATTAACAGTCCTAAACCTTGCAACGTTGGTAGCATTTTTAGGCTGGGTCAGCTTGAGTGAAAAAGCAGCTACAGGTCTCAGCATCCCAGACTGTAATTAGTGGTTTAACCATACTTTGATTTAAACATACGGCTTGTAGAGAAAACAGACCCATAGTTTTCTCCAGCCAGCACCCTAACATACTTTCTACAAGCCATTATCTGGGAAATAGAACTGAACTCTTGCTTGCTCCACGTATTAAGTAGTGTACCATTGGCACACTGTTTGGAATCTTCATTTAACTTCATTTAACATAGTAAATACACAGCACATGGTCAGTCCATAAGTACTAAAATATATTAGAAGGGATGAATAAACTTTCCATTTTCTCAGCTGGGACATTTCCTTTTTAGTCCTAGCCTCTGGAAGTGACTCTATGTTTCCTGGCAATTAGCTTGGCATTAAAAAAAGTCAGGAAGAGGAAGTCAATGGTCAAGGATTTCACATAGTGTGAATCACCTGCTTTCGTAGTAAAGCGATTTAAAAACAATCCTTAATGATACTTAATTAATGAATTATTAATACAGCTAGAGAAACAAAGTCTCTTGTGTATGAGCCATAGAACTATGGTGCATGGTGATCCAGTTGATTTACACAAAGATGGCCTAGGCTATAAGAAAATTGCCAACATCCTGAAAGTGACCTGCAGCGCGATGACCAAGATCATACAGCGGTTTAGCAGGACAGGTTCCACTCAGAACAGGCCTAAAACCCAACTGAGCATCTGTGGAGGAGCACAAGGTCTCTAACATCTACCAGCTTAGTGATATTGTCATGAAGGAGTGGATTCCGGTGGTAACCTGTGAAGCTCTAGTGAACTGCATGGCCAAGAAAGTTGAGAATAAGTGCTGGAAAATAATGGCGGCCGCACAAAATACTGACACTTTGGGCACAGTTTGGACATTTTCACTTGAGGGTGTACTCACTTTTATTGCCAGCAATTTAGACATTAATGGCTGTGTTGAGTTATTTTGAGAGCACAGCAAATTTATACTGTTATAAAATATGTAGAGTGACCACTTTACATCGTATCAAAGTGCCATAGTGTTATCCCATGAAAAGATATAATAATGTTGTTACAAAATTGTGAGGAGTCTACTCACTACTGTCAGATACTGTAATACTTAAAATGGGGAAACACATCAAGTTGACTTTATGCCTGAACCATAACTCATATAAAAGCAAAGTAAAGCATTTAGCTTTTTCCAGTCCTTTCCTATCATGGTGGTTGGGAAGGGTCTGAGGTTTAACCCAAAGTTTTACGGGCACAAGAAGGGGTACACCATGCACAGGGCATCAGTCCATCAGTCCAGTTTCACAATAGCACCACTGACCTTCATGTTGCAAATCCTCCACTCAGGATTTAAACTCAGGTCCTCAGGTGAGCTCTTACCACTAATATGACGAAGCAACAGCTTATAAAATGTTCAAATAAAAAAATCACTTTTTGAAGTCACTAAGGTTTATCTACATATTGGTGGCACATTGGTGGGTTGGAGTCCCGGCCCAGTTGCTCCTTGTGCAGATCTTCTCCCAGTAGTTGTGTGAGTTTGTGCCCACAACGGCATGTGATAGGGCTCATTAAGGGCAAGGGTACCTTGATGACTGTAAAGTTGCTTTTAGACAATGCTGTATAGCCAAGAAAGTGCTAAATAACCCTGACTTTAAGTTTGTTATTACCTTATCGTGCTTTGTTAAACTTTAAAAGGCGGGCAGTGGTGTCCTTCTCAGCTGTCACTGCATAAATCTTGGCTGTAGGAGGAGAGTGTGTGCTCCACACCATGGACGTGTCAGACAAACTTTCTCAGACAGCTCGCAGCTGCTTCTGGGCTCTCGCTTCTGTGTGAATCAACTATTATTCTTTCCACCAGATAAGTTCTTTTCTTTCGGCCCTGTCAGATATCATCATGTTTGTTGTTTCTTTCAAGACTACTTTGCTTTGTTTTGGCACCAGTTTAGATGAAGTGTCCAGTTTTAACTGAGTTTATGAGACACTGTGCTAGGGTTCGAAGGATGAGGCTGAGTTCAGGGCTGGGATACATTGTTTTCAGAGACTTGCCATGCCTCTCTGTGGCATGAGCCCTGTTTATGGTAGGAGGGAGGGTGGAATGAGGGGTTCCTTCCTGGTTTTCTTCATAGCTCCCAGCAATTAGCACATTATGTGTAACTCCCAGTGGTCTCTCTGCTTGACCACTGACATCAGCTTTCTTTTGTTTGGGCTGATAGTTGGAAGCTCTGGCCAGCAGCTCTAGCAAACCTCAAGACTTGGCTTGGTTTTACTTCCTTACACTGGCTTGCCGTTGGTTGGTTTAGTGTTACTGGACCCTCTTGCAGTGCTAATATGAATTGGGGACTTTTGAGCTTTAGCGTAGAGCTCTTAACGTCATGAAAGTATTACTCCATGCAAGCCGAAACCTGATTTCTGTCTTTCTGGGCCAAGAGTGAAAACCGAGCCAGCTTGGTCATGTATTATATTGGAACAGTTTGCTTTGATGTCTCCTAGAAGAATAGTTGTGGACTTTGCGGATACATTGTTCATTTTAATGCGGTTTTATATCCATCACAGGATTTTGTAGTTGTTATTTTAGGTGCCTCATGCATTTCAGAAACCTAACAACGGCAAACATCTGCCTTTTGATCTAGCCTGGCTTGGCCAATGCGTGCGCCAGGTACATATTCACATCTTTGAAATTCCTGTGCATTAACATTGTCTACCACATAGACAGCAGTCGTCACTCCACCAGTAATTATTTGCTTTAAGCACTTTTATTGGCAAGAAATACTTTTCAACAATCGTACTCAAGTACCCGTGTGAAGTGTGCTCGCATATCAAGAAGGGCTAAAATCATAGCGCTTTAATCAACTCTTTCAAAATTCCCAGCTCTATTACACTGCTCAAAAAAATAGGGGATATTTTTTTAATTATGGGAAATTTCATTTTAAAGTATCCTCTAATTGTACTGAGCGGTATATTTTACTCTGTAAAGGAAAGTGTTTTCAAAGTCATTCTTTGCTCCGTAACCAACACATCCTTTGATGTTGATCCCTCTGTGTATGAGTAAGTGAGATTATATGTGTGTGTTGTGTGCAACGTTTCCCACAGGTCTGAAATATACTTGTAGTGATATCTGGAGGAAACGACTGGCAATACGAGCCTGCACAAATAAGGACTGCTGTATGTGACAAAAAACTAATATGTGTGACCTTTAACACAATGCAGATCACACCCCTAAGAGGGGACGACTCAGTCCAGTAATAAGAATGAAAAATAAAACACTCTTTAAAGTGCTGGATGGCACGTTCCCATCGCCTGTAGATATGGGAACGCCCGGGATTTACCCGAAACAGATGAAAAACAGACCCTTGGGCTTGAGTGGACTATAGAGAAATTGGGGCAATCAGGGGCACTCTATGCAAGGGTGGAACTAGGATGGTTCTAAGGGCTGGTGACTGACAGGTGCACTAAAATATGTATTAGAACATGTAATACAGACTATGTATTTAAAGTTTTTTTACAGCTCAAAGGCAGAGGTTTGCTTAAGCATTGCCTTATTGCCTTTTCATGCTAAGTGCTAACATTGTGTATCGTCTTAAATGAATATAAATACTACTAAGTGGCGGCACGGTGGCTCGGTGTGTAGAACTGTTGCCTCAGACTGAGAAGGTCTTTGGTTCAATCTCCAGGTGGAGTGATGTGGGTAATTTTTGTGTGGACTCTGCATGTCTTCCTTGTGTCTGGGTGGGTTTACTCCGTGTACTCCAGTTTCTCATACAGTCTAAATTCATGCGTGTTAGGTTCATTGGTTTCTCAGTGGTGTGTATGAGAATGTGAATGTGTGTGCTCTATGATGGATTGGCACCTTGTCTGGGGTTTTTCCGGCCTTGCGTCCCATGCCGATAGGAACCGGCTCTCCCACAACCATCCTATCCTCCTGAACTCTGTTCAGGCTGCAGTGGATAAGAAAGTGAATCAGAGACTACTGAGTAAATGCATGAAAAATGAGTAGTCTAACCTTAGGCAAAGTATAGTCGATATCTTAACTGCCATAGCCTGAAGAGACAATGGTCAAGTTACATGTATTAAATTCTCTTGAGTCTTGTAGCTACTGCCATTGTCCTAGTACAACTTCTCTCTCTATCTTTCTGTCTTTCTCTGTCTCACGCTCTCTCACTCTCTCTGTCTTTTGCTCTGTCTCTGTCTCTCTTGCGCTCTCTCTCTCTCTCTCTCTCTCTAGGTTTCTTGCTCTGTCTCTCTCTGTCTCTCATTATCTCGCTGTCTCTCTTTCTGTCTCTCTCTCTGTCTCTCTCTCGGTCTCTCGCTCTGTCTCTCGCTCTGTCTCTCGCTCTGTCTCTCGCTGTCTCGCTGTCTCTCTTTCTTTTTCTGTCTCTCACTATCTCTCTGTCTCTCGCTCTGTCTCTATGTCTCTCACTCTCGGTTTCTTGCTCTGTCTCTCTCTGTCTCTCACTCTCTTGCTGTCTCTCTCTCTGTCTCTTGCTCTGTCTTTCTGTCTCACACTCTCTGTTTCTTGCTCTGTCTCTTGCTCTGTCTCTCTCTGTCTCTCACTCTCTTTCTGTCTCTCTCTCTGTCTCTTGCTCGGTCTTTCTGTCTCACACGCTCTGTTTCTTGCTCTGTCTCGCACTCTCTTTCTGTCTCTCTCTCAGTCTCTCTCTCTCTCTCTCTCTCTCTCTCACTCACTCACTCTGTCTTTCTCTGCAATTCTTAGTATATCCATCCCATGGTAGCAGAACAAGCGTCTACAGGAGTGACCATCACTAGTTCATCAATCATCTGGGATGGATGGTCCAATTATGCTTTGGCAGTCGTTAATACACCTAGGCAGTCGGCCCAGGTAAAGTCTATGTGCTGAAGACAGTGTGTTTGTATGTAGGCCAAGTTTATACCATATAGTCTACCTAGCAACAACATTTTGGTAGACCTTGTAAGGATGTTTTAAGCTATTTAAATTTTTTAAAATAAAACTTTCTTTAAAAAAAAGGCAAAAGATTACCTTTACCTTACTAAAACTAACGTCAGGGTTACATGTAGCGGTAATTATTTACACTAGTGTTACCATGGAAATTCCTCACTTTGATAATCATAGTACGTAGTGCGTATGTTGTCAAGCTATACTTGTGAGGACCAAATATCCCTACGATGACAGGAAAACTGAACTTTAGACTTTAGGTTACTGATCTGAAGGTTAGGGGTAGGTGTGGGTGTCGCATTAATTAGCTGCCGTTGTTCTTCACTGTCATTCATGTCAATAGAAAGTCCTCACAAGGACATTTGCGCTTGCATATGTGAGTGTGTGTTTTCTGGTGTCTGCTGCTGTCGGCCCATGACAGTCCTTTTCTTTCCATCAGATGATGAAATCATGCTATTTTTTCCAACAAACTGCCAACTCAGCTCAAAAGACAAACTGTGAGGTCAGCAAGTGCTACCTTTTCATTAACCAGTGCGGTTCGACCCAGCAGATGGGTCTAATTTTACCTTGCACAAAGACAAATACAAGTCCTGTGTTTCACATTGCTATTATCACATTGTAATTTGGACATTCAGGATAGAATTCTAATTGTACAGATGTCCAAAATTATACGGTATCACACAATTGTACAAATTAGACACCTACACTGTTTCTTTTCTTACACAGTAAGTGTGGGAGACACGATCATAATCCTATATCATGTGTGTATATCATTTGTATGGCCATAACAGTATATTTGGATTCATTTTTAATGCCCAACTCGTATTCACCACTGGATGCCTCACAGATCTGTTGACGTCCATATTACTGATGGATCTGTCGGAACGTTAACAGGTCCAAAATAGGGCAGAGTACATGTTTAATCTCTGTCGGCACAAGGTCTGTATTAAAACCATATCAGTAATCCACTTAAAGTGTGACGAAATCACAGGCTACAGGTTAAATCACACACACTGTTGGATACAGTATAGCTGAAATAGTTTTTTTAGACAGGGTTTGGCCTGTGTAAACATTCTCAGCTTAGGTATTAGTCGGCACACTCTGTTAAACCTGTTATCAGATACAGTACAAATAGCAGCACACTGGATCACAACAGCACATTGCTTGCTTAGTGATGGAAAGAGAAGGGCTCTCTGAAGTGCACCCAGTGAAAGCAAATCAAGGGTATGTCTTGATGCAGAGCCATTTCAGGCGCCCCAGTGCTGGAATGCAGTGGCTCATGAGCTTTGCTCAGGGGAGCTCATTTAACACCCACTTCACACGAACTGACATGTCCCGTACTCAGGAGCCTACAGAGCACCTTGCTGAAAATACGAGCACAGACTGGTTCCAGCCTGAATACTGTTGCAGCCACAAAAAAAGGAACAGCGCCTGGGGGTCTTTGTCTTCAGTGACATTAAGGTGTTTACAGAACAGAGGACCAAGCATGATCTGCGTGTGCAGAATTACATACAGTTCTGACATTGCAACTAGAAACTGTAGTATCGATTTGATTTGAAGTCGGGACAAAACCCTTATGAGGGAAACCAGACCTGTTTCTTCTCTTTGCTTACCATAGGTGTCAAGCAATTAGGTCTTTTGCCAAAAACGAATCAAATAAAACTCCCCCTTTTTAAGAACGAATCATCTCTGAATATATAGAAGTACGCGAGACTGATCGGCAAGCCTCTCTCGCAAAGCTCTTTGAACATTGTTTACTGTAGCTCACCACAATCTTTAATCTGTACTCCCAAGTGAACATCTACAGGCTTCTCATAAGATTTACTCTCTTTTTGATATTTAAACGAGAGGTAGATGTTGGTCGACTTGTGGTATGCTGTTATCTTAAAAGGTCACTTTTGGTGCCAGTCCCTTTTCAGCGTTATTTTACAATTCCTAAACTGAAATCACAGCACAGATTTAGACCCACACTCGAGCTGTATTTCACTGCTGTGGGACTTTTAATAATGTGTTCCCAATTCAGGTCTCTTTAAACACAACATTTATTTAGCTGATATGTTACATACCTTGTCATCTCCCCGAAGCACGTTCACATATTATCTAGAGCCTTTGAAATCTTGAAGTCAAAGAACTAAAAATACACACTGGCAGGGTGTGTTACCCGACCAGCGAGGAGTCCCTGTCTGTTTAAAAATGCGATTTGTCTTGTTCTAGCACAGCATTGAAAACCTGCGTGACTAACTTTATTTTGTAAAGTCTGCACAATGAAAGATGATATTAAATGATGGCTCCAAAGAATGAAAAACTGGCCGTATTAAGCTTCTCTGCCCTCCTATTGCTGTTCATTTGTGAATAATGTTAAACAAGAGAACCTGGCTCACAATTTCTGATATAGTTCATCCCGAAGGTGTTCGATGGGCATGAGGTCAGGCCTTTTCCAAACTGTTCCCAGTAAAACAGCCAATGGCGTTATCCCTCTTCCACTAAACATTACAGTTGGCGTTATGCAGTCAGGCAGGTACGATTCTACTGGCATTCTTCAAACAGGCTGCCAGATATTTCATAATAGAAACGCCATAGAACGTTTCCACTATTCCGGAGGCCATGTTTACAGTACCCCATTTGAAGTTTGCAATTGCGCTTTGCGATGTTACTGCATGCTGCTGCTCATGGAAACCCATGCCATGAAGCTCCCAGTGCTGATATTAATACCTGGATGTTTGGAACTGAGCAGTTTAATTATAATTTTAACGCACTATGAGCCTTGGTGCTCAACAACCTTGCTCTGTAACTTTGTGGTCTGACACTTTGTGACAGAATTGCTGTGGTTCCTAAACACTTCCACTTTTGAATATTTTTGACTTTTAATATCACTCACAGATGATTATATTCAAGGACAAGCCATTTCACAAACTGACTTGCTGCAGCAGAGACGCTGTATTACAGAATCACACTCAAATTCAGTAAGCTTTCAAAGTTGTGTTCCAATGCTTTTGTCCCTATAGTGGATATACAAATTTCATTGTGCTTCAAGTAGAGCAAGCATGTACTTCCAGCTGGTGTGTTCTGTCTCCAACAATGATGTATTCTTGCCAAAAATGTTGCTTAGTCTTTTTCTTAATTGCTCTCCATTGCCAGTAATACTTGCAGAGTGAGATCAAGCTAACCACAGTTTCTCTTCTCCTTTTTAGAGAGCCTGGTGTGAAGGGTCTGGGGTGTAGGTCTACTTCTCTCTCCCATTGCCCATTGACGAGAAACCACAGAACACGAGAAGACAGAGAGAAAGAGAGCTATATAAATCACCAGGCTAGCATCCTCACTCCCACAGAGGGTACGATGGGAGAGATGCGAGATGAGAAGAGCCAGTCGGGGAGGCTGTTTGAGAACTTTGTTCAGGCCCCCACCTGTAAAAGCACGCTGCAGGCCTTTAATATCATGTGCACTCATCTGGAGCTGGATCCTCTCGAGCATAGCACCTTCTATAGCAGTCTGAAGAGCAAGCTGACCTGCTGGAAGTCCAAAGCCCTATGGAGCAAGCTGGACAAGAGAGCGAGCCACAAGGAGTACAAGAAAGGCAAAGCCTGCGCAGGCACGAAGGTAAGATTTTGACGAGTCGTAAATGTGGCTGTTTCATACAGTCAGTGCTAAATGTATGCTTTAAATGCATATAAAGTTGCATACTGTAGTATCAGAGTGAATTTCCACATTTAATGAATTACTGGCATACTTTGTGCAACATGAATTAAAAGGCTGCTATTAAGGTGCTGCTGGTATGATAAAATTAAAAAAAAATTAAAATTATTTCATTTGCATAATGATCATTGTTGAATGTTTTACATGCATCTATATTACCCTACATATCAGAGGTTGTGATTTAGACATGTCCAAAATAACTGGCAAAATTAAATAGCATTAATTAGAGATGGGCAATCTGACAAAGAATATCATGTCATCTTTTTTCCCTGGTTTTAACCCTGCTTTTTCCCGATCCCCAACTGGCCTTGGTTCCCACAGACACAACCAGTTCACTCTGCATGAGACACCTGCCATGGTCAGAAGGCCCTGCTTGGGATTAAACTTAGGTTTCCACAGTGATGAGCTAACATCTTAGACTGATAGACTGATGGCAAACACAGCAAACATACTTCACTAATTTCTCATCTAATAACAAATTAGCTTCACACAAGAACCGAAACAGAAAAACACCTGGGCTTGGAAATCTTTTTAAACAGTAATCTTTAATCTTAATCTTCTTTGTAACAGGTATTGACTGTTTAATTTCCACATTACATGCTGTGACGCAGGACGGTGACAGAAATGAACGTTGACTGGACATTACCATAGTCACGCATTAGTCATTAGTCATGCTTTAATAGACAGAGCATCCGAAATATATAAAGGAGTACTACTTACAATACATTTCCCTTTTCTACATTTAGCAGCTGCCCTTTGCCAGAGTGACTTACAGAAAAAAAACACACTTATGATGGTACAAACACGCAAAAGTCCAAGAACATTTACGTCATTTATCCAGAGCAAATTAAAGTTAATGCAGACTTACAATACAAGCAATTGTGAGTTAACAGCCTTGCTCAGGGACAGATGTGGGATTTGAACCCTGGACCTTTTGGTCTATGGGTCAGTACCTTAACCATTAGGCCAACCAGAACCAGCTGGTACTGATGTGGTTCACAAATCACACATATATGCAGTTACATTTTCAGTCTTTACTTAAGTTCACTTAAGAATTCACTTAAGTGAAGAGGTGGGTTTTAGTCACAGCGAGAGACTCAGGTATTCAAACATCCAGGCCACCACCTGCCAGGACACACACACACACACACACACACACACATACACACACACACACACACACACACATATACATATACACACACACACACACACACACACACACAAACACACACCAACACACAAGCACACCCGCACACACACGAACACGCACACATGCACACGTACACACAAACAAGCATACACACATGCGCACACACGAACACGCACACAAACATGCACACGTACACACACACATGCGCACACACACACAAACACACACACACACACACTACTATGCGCAAGCGCACGTGCTTACACATACAAACACACACGCACACAAACACACACGAATATGCTCACGCACACGCGCGTGCACACACACACACACGCGCATACGGACACGCACACGGACACGCACACAAACACACACACACGAACACACACACAAACACACACGAATATGCGCACACACACATGCATGTGCTCTAACACACACACACACACACACAAACACACACACACACACACACACACACACACACAAACACAAATATGCATGTGCTCTCACACACACAAACACACACGCACATGCATCATCAATTCGAATCACTTCATTAAAGCAGATAAATATTTTAATATACCAAAGGCACAAGTGCGCACTGTATCCCTCACTCTGGCACTGGGCCTGTCTGACTTCATTTTGAGGTTAAATGAGTTATGCAATGACATCATTAAATGCATGAGGTTAGCACAGGATAAAGTTTCTTCTACTTACGATGCCTGCTTCATAGCTAGCATAGTCTGTCAAACATTGAAACAGTCTACGCAAAACTTTAAACAATAGAAATCATGCATAATGACATAGTGTTTGTGGAACAGAACCTAACGTCATTCATTTACTGACCATTCTGTATGAAGTCATTCCAGATGAGTCCTCAAACGTGGCAGCCAGTTTCAGTGCCCAAAAAAGGCCAACAGCCCATTTTAATGCCGATTGTACTCATAAAAGACTGTCTGCTGACCTTTGTTCACTTTAATAATGCCAATTATGTGAATTAGCAATCTAGTAAAACATTAACAACGTAACATTCTTAACATATTCATTCACGTAATGCACACACCTGCACAATCTTGGACCTGCACCTAGCACATACATGCACGAGTGTAGGTGTGTTGGTTTCTAACAGCCCTAAACACAGGAACCATAACACATTCATTCTGTCATACGCTGACAGCTTCACTCAGCAGACGTGATTATTTGCGGCAGCACGGCTGCAGACCGGTTCTTTATGAGGTTCCCGCACAATGAAAGCCCACAATGGGCCCACATCCAGCGTTTCATTGAAGCGCATTTGAAGCATATCAAAATGCTTAACATTTAACAAGTCTCGTTCGATATGAGCCATACATGCCTCGCCGACTTTTTTGATGTGAAAAAGACCAATTATGCGCTGCCTTTGAGGTTCTAATTTACCTCACACTGCTATAAAACTCGTTTTAAGCTTCTGTACTTTGTTGAGCGCAGCATACACTCCAGCTGTGCCACTAATGTTCTGTGGCTCACCAGTATCCCTACTGGCTGAGACGATTTTAGATTGTGAATGAATAAAAGGGCTCCATGATCCGCCTTAACGGAGAGTTAACAAGAACAATAATAGTAAACAAACTTTGATAATTGAGCTAAAAGGCTGACATAGCATCCTAACATGTTAACAACCAGGTGCTACTCTGCTTCTGGCCACTTTGCGTTTTCCTTGACAGACACGCTATTAAAATAATAATAGCCCTGAATGGGAAGGTACTTAGTTTGTTTGGCAACACAATAGTATGGTTGTGAACATTAAGCAGCTGGAAACCGAAAAACATGAATCATCAGTTATTCAGAACTGGTTTGGACTTTACACAAAAGAGAGTATGCAAAAAATCAACCACCTAAAAAGGAAGTACCCAAAAGAGTACACCGAAGGACAGACTTAGACAGGGACTACACATGGGTGTACGTCACACAACACGACATTAATGGTAATGGGACATTCTACCTGGCCAAAGTTATTACACCTAACATTTCTTCCTTACTGGTCCTCATTACTACGTACCTAACTGCAAATATTTTTGAAAACACCAGTTTCTCTGATGTAAAGAAATACAGAGAGACGAAAAATTAAGAGAATGAAGACCGGGTTAAGGACGGAGCCTGATGTATTAAACGAGCCCCCATACAGAATAAGACAGACCATGATGGAAACTACAACAACCTACTGCACTTAAACCGGGCTCATGTCCTCGGTCTCCATGCTTTATTAAAGTTAAAGTTTTAAAAGATTCTACTAGTATGTAACAGTTGTTGATTGTGATCAAGTTAAAAAATATCACCTCTACTAAACAGCACTGAACTGAATTTAGGAGTCAAATGAAGAAATGTTAATTCTGGGTTACGGCGGAGAACAGGGCACAAGGCGGGAAATGCCCTAGACAAGGCATCAGGGCCCATACACACTCCCTAAGTCACACTGAAAGAAATGTGAGACTGTTGTTAACCTAACACACATACCTGGAATAAACCAATGCTGACGTGTGGAGAACATGCAAACTCCACACAAGTGGTGCTAAGGCTGGGAATTGAGTCAGGGTTCTCTGGAGCTGAGAGGCGACAGGGTGCTATCCAGTGCACCTTCGTCCTGCCCAACATCAATCCATAATAAGTATAGATTTTATAGTTCAACTATCAATCGTTACATGCAATCCCCACAGAGAAAGCAATGGATTATGTTGATATAGGAGTCAACAAGGGCACCTGATGAAACACGCCAGATGAATAGTGGGCCATCTGTCTCTTTCATGCTGTCATGGCTTGTTCTTTTCTGAGAAGGTCATGACGTAAGTGAAAGCTTACAGTGAAATGTAAAGGTGGGCTTGCAAAGACTTACAAATCACTCTTCACCAAGACTGCAAATATCTACAGTCTGGCCAGGATATGAGGTCATGTTCGCATTTTCAACCCTGCCAGCAGGACTGGATGCTTTCGCTCAGAGTATTGTTTGTTGCCTTTCTTACTGTTGCTATGGTGCCCAATCAAGATGCTAAAGTTTGCCCTCACACTCTAAACACCAATTATGGCAAAATATTGTTTATACTTGGTAATTTTGAGATTATATTTCCTCAGAGATTGTACTCTGCATTTCTTTTGATCCACCGATGCCTTTTAGATCTGAGGAACCAGTAAAAGGAGCTGTTGGTCGTGCCAAGTATTGTCAAAACTGCTAAAAGGTTTGAAATGTAACGTTTAACCAAGACAAGATTTTAAACCCATGCTGTCAGCACTACAGAATAAGCACCATTTTCCACATTAGGGACATTTCTTGATTTCTGTTTAAATGTACAGTGCCTTTATGTATGTGATGACAGCACTAAAATGTTACTTTATGCATTTGTGATGGTAGTATGAGACATGGTATATGGACCATGTAACCAAAGGCTTCAACAGGCAGTTTCCTGTCTTAGAAGCTCTGACTTTCTTCTTCTCTAGGATCCTTAGTGAGCTAATAAAGACTCCCCTGGATTTTGCCATGCCAGTTTGAACTGCCAACTAATGTGTTTTACTGTATTGGTTGTTTTACTGAGCACTTTGCTTTGCTTGGGCACTTATTTCTAGTGGTGGTAAGAAGGTTGTCTGCTATAACAGTCTCCTTGAAAGCTGGTATACAATACAGGCAGCCTTGTTCTTTTTCAAACACAACTTCACTGTCTATGCATGTGCACATGGAGTTGTCCCATGTTCAGGTTTGCTGTCAGTGGAAGCTTGGAATTCAGCAGGCACCACAGCTTTCATCAGGAAGTCACATCTGGCAGGCCATGCATGCCAATTCCTGTTCTGCAGATTTTTCCATCTGATAAGAGATAGTAGCTGTACTGTACTGGGATGGGGTTTGATTGATAGTGGCCTAAACTGTAGAGCTCCAGGTGTACAACTCATAAACCACAAACCTTTTGATGTTGAACCCAGTGTCCTGCTTTTGTTTAAGAGAAGGGTTATGACTAGTGATTCACTGAAATAGAAATTCTTGTTTAAAACAGATACAGAGATTTTGAACCCAAACAAACCGTTTGTTGATTTATTTGGGTTTTTTGATATCTGATATCTCACATGAACACTGGTTAAAGATCCTTTGTCCAATGTCTCGGGAGATCATGAAATGATTTCTCACCGCTGACATTTTCCTTGTTGATCTGATGCTCAAACTAAACACACCTGGGCTGGCTGGATCAGGATAACGAAGGAAACACACTGTTTTTATTAAGATTAAAATGTTTTTGACTCATTCTTCATATTTTATCACTTCCTCACATGCCCCTAGAATCACACTGCCAGCAATCCCATTATTCATATTGCTATCCCTCCCATCCATAATCACATACCAATCCATCGTAGGGCACACACACACACACACACACACACACACACACACAAACACACACACACACACACACACTAAGGGCCACTTTAGAAACACTAATTAACCTAACATGCATGTCTTTGGACTGTGGGAGGAAACCGGAGTACCCGGAGTAAACCCACAAAGACACAGGGAAGACATGCAGACTCCACACAGAAAGGACCCAGGCCGCTCCACCTTGGGATTGAACCCGGGACCACCTTGCTGTAAGGCAGTGGTGCTACCCATCCGAACACCCTTTAAAATAATAATAGGTATTAAAAACACAATGGGAAAATATTTAGTACAGAACTACATAAAACAGAAAAAATGTAGACCCACATCATGTTTTTTCTGCCTTTCAAGACTGTGTTTGATTTCTTTATCTGCAGGTGTCTGATTCAGTTCTGAATGAAGTATGTATTTACAGCTCACGATCATTGGGGGATATTTAATTTCCCTCATTTTTGTGAGCAGTGTATGTAAAAGGCAGATTTTGTTTCCTATTATAATTCGGAATACCTCAGCCGGTAAGGTGAGCGGACATTGATCAAATGGAGATTAAATGCGTATACTTGTAGTGTTTTTGATTTTATTTTTTCAGAATTTAACCCTTTGCTCCCTCTGTTTGTTCCGCATCTGCATTCATCTCCTGTCTAGCCTGACAATCACCAACGTTGGTCAACAACTGCAGGCTTTTTCATCTTTCAGCAGAAATTTCAGTGCATCTCTTTTTACAACAGCACAGGAGTTTAAAAGGTCCAGTGATCAGAAGTTTGGAACTACTACCATTTTTGTAACAGAATTGCCATTTGCAGTGCACTACCAAATACAGAAACTATAGCCTATACACTGACACATGCATACGTTTTTTTTTTTTTTTTAACTACATTGAGGAAATTACTGTTGATCCTTCTAGAGATATGGCTTTAATCTATTTTTCACTGCCCTGAAACTCAATATTTAAATCTGTGGCATCCCTGAGTCATCAGTCCTGTTGCAGATTACGCTGGTATTTAGCCAATGTTTGTTTCTTATTCTCTTGTACTTATCATCATGTGCAGAACTTTCTGTTTCTTGTTCTGTCTTGGTTAGATCCAGTTTGCCCTGTTCTTTCAGCATAGTAGTAGACACAGTATGAAATCTCATCTCGTAGCAATCAAATATGTGGAATTACATCTCAATAAACTGCAGGCTAACTTGTTTCTTAAGAAAGCTGCTTTGCTTTGGCCTTTTGAACCCAGGATTGATTTTTTATTTAAATTCCAGTAACACTACATGCCATCAACACATGTTTGTTTTTAGACCTATGTAGAGCGACCTTGGGTGTGTGAAAGGCACTGTTCAATGTAACCTGTTATTATTATTATTACAGGTAGTCCCAGACTTACAATAGGGATGCGTTAAGACAGACCCGTCTTTAGCTAAAGTTATCATACACTGAATTTATTAGTATACTGCTCACAAAAATGAGGGGGTACTTCTAAATTAATACGAAGAGGATCCCACAAGAACTGCTGGATAATCTGATCCTGTCCATGCCCCATTACTGAAATTACTGTGTTTTAGCAGTCTTGGGTGACCATACACCCTACTGAACAGTTAAAGTGGGGGGCACTCTCGTACAGTTTGACCTGCTTCTGTTCACCCCTATAATAATAATAATATATCACTTACTACTCAGTAACCATAATTGAGTTTGCATCTCATTTGCATAATCGAACAACCTTCTATATAACGGCTTTTTATTTGCCTTTCTGATGATGTTGTGCAATGAAATAAAATCAAATGCTTCTTTTTTATTCACTTCATATTCATTTTGAAATATTTCAATGTATTTACTGTTTATTTCATAGTGTAGAGTATTTTACACATTAATTGACTGTTGAAATTAGACATTAAATAAATGTTTTGAAAGACAAATCCAAAAGGTCATATAAATTGTCGCGACAACAGCTTTTCCAGTGCATATCACTCCCGACTTCCTACATCACGCACTGCCAACTTCCTCATTTAAGGACACATTTAGAGTGCAAGAGTATATTGATATTTATCAAAATCGAAAAATTAAGAATTCAAATTCAGAATACTGTCTCTGCATATGTATTTGTATTATCAAATTTCCATCAAACCTGCATATATATCCATATCTATATCTTAAATCAAACCACATGAAACAGGGACTACCTGTACTTAAAATATTAATTCAATATAAACTATTCTCAGTCACAAAGCTTTCTCTAATTATAATTTAGTATTCCCATTAGGGCAGTAGTATTAAATAGACAGTGATGGATCTGTGGTCAAGGCCATTAGCTTGTAACTGCTATGCTCATTTGTGAGATGCATTGAATTAGAAAAGGGAAAAGGCTCAATCTGCTGAATAAGCAAATGAGTCAATGAGTAATGATTGTTGCAGTCGCATGTGAATGATACCTTATAAATCAGTGATTTTCAATTTTCTGTAGTTCTGTAACCAAATTAGTGGCTCAGATCATTTTCCGCATTATAACTGCTGTGCATTCCCTTTCCCATCATCTCACATATAAACCCGATTAGCTCTGTAACTGGTATGGAATTAGTGCATATCAGACAGGAAACAGATCCTGACAAAGTCAAAAGGAAATGCCACACCTCTGCTTTTGAGCCTGCCCGAGGATGAGTTAAAACAAAAGAACTGTTGCTGTGATAGCATCTTTTCTCTGTAAACGTTTGATTAGTCTGTGTCAGCAAAACCAAATCACAAATGAAAAGAGAAGTATTTGCTAGCTCTGTGGTTATTAGATCAGTCAAAGTCATAAGAGAAAGCGCAGCTGACACCCTGTGATCACTGCTCGTCGCTGGTGGTAATAAGTCATATTGATAGCTCATGATAGCCTGGTCAGTTTGATGTCAGCACAATTTTCTCGGCAGGGACTAGGCCAGTGGAATATTAGATCCCCTTACTTGCCAAATATTAATACTGAAGTACTCACAAGACCCACAATTTCCTTCCAAAGTGAACCACAGCCTAATGTATTGCTATACCGTTCCATTAACGTCGGCCAAACGTAGTGTACAAACCTGAAGCTTTCATTTAGCACAGTATGAATCACTGAGCTTTGTCCTTGGGTTCTGTATTGCCACAGCAGTTTGTACACATTCCATATTACGTCTTCCTTCTGTTCAGTTTTGATCCAATCCCCTGTCTGCAGTCACAGCTATATGGCTCGGGGTTAGTTAAACATAGCATTGCTTTTGCCAAAGTGGGTGGGCTGTAATTCGAGGGGTGGAAATGAACATATTTGAAAAATGGATCAGGCTGCGTCATTGGAACTTTTGAATCAACCTGGTCATTTGGGTTGAGCTGGAGATGAGAAACAGACGTCTCCAGCAGGATCTGCTAAGTGATTCAGGCCTAGATGAATATGATGAGACAAGCCGTATTAACCCCCTCCAGACTTTCATCCTTCTACCCAAGGGGATGATGTCATTCCCACAGCAGGCATTCTCAGACATGCTCCATAACTTGAAAGCCGGACTTCCTGCATTCTGCTCGATCTGACGCTTGCCTTTGATATGACAGCCTGCAATTAGGATTTAATGTTGAAGTCATCACACATGAGTCATTATGTGATGTGATAAACATGACAGCTCCTCATTGTAAAAATGTGTTAAAAAAGGTGTTCTGTTTAATATCCTGAGGGTGGGTCAGAATTTTAAATGTGCCTTCGACCAAATACACATGGTTTCAAACAGCTGAAAGCCTCACTGTAAAAGTGCAAAAAAATAGTAATGGGCAACAAAATTTAGTGTAGAAATTTAGTGAAGATTTCAGAAGGAAGAACTTTCCTAAGTGTGACAGTTTGGATGTGTGTGTGGTGCAGGGCCATTCACTAGCCCATCAACATGGTGACCCAGGTTCGAATCCTGACTGTGCTTTCCGAGCGGGCCAAACATGGGGCATATCTGATAGGGGGGTAACTGGATACACTTAGGGATTTCTATACCTGGCCCAGATGGATAATTATTGGCTTTATCTGTCTTCAAGTGCCCCAATAAATGCTCACATGGGTTTTGGACAGGTGACTATGGAGGACCATGGAAGTCCATAACTGTGAAGACATCTTCTTTGTCTCTAAGTAGATGTTGTAAAGCTTTGAGGTGTTAATCCTTCTCCACTAAGGTTCAACAAGCATTTTCATTATTGCTCTAAGAGTTTTGGTCTCCACCGTATATCACAGGAGCTCCTGTGGCTCGGAGGTAAGAGGCTTCCAGCTGCTGGTCACAGCACAGGACCTTGGTTTGAACCTCAGAATGGGCTTGCGAAATGAAGGTCTGATGTTGCAGTTACAGTACCCTGCAATGGGAGCTCTGTCGCCTTCACCCAGTGAGGTCTGGGACAACCACTAACACCCAAGCAATTCTAACCAAGATAAGCAAATTCAGATTTGGAAAGAGTATTACAGTTTTTAATCCATCAACACTTCAATCTTGTGTTTATGTTTTGCAGTGCTTGATAATAGGAGGGGGCCCTTGCGGCTTGCGCACAGCAATAGAACTGGCTTTTCTTGGGGCCAAGGTAGTCGTCATCGAGAAGAGAGACACATTTTCACGGAATAACGTTCTTCACCTTTGGCCCTACACCATTCATGACCTCAGAGGCCTGGGGGCAAAGAAGTTTTATGGGAAATTCTGTGCGGGTGCCATAGACCACATCAGTAAGTGCACCTTCAAATGTATTCATGTAATATTTCCAAGTACAAAAAGCAGAAAAAAGCTCCTCAGTTCCCCATTTTTATGTTTTGCTAGAACTTCCCCTTGATTTTATGTCTGCTAAAGCATTTGAAATGAATCCAAAACTGACAGTAATAACTGTGCAAATCTTTGAATGCCCTATGCAATGTTAATATGTGAAGGTTAATGTTTGCTGACTATGCTTATCAGGTATTCGACAGCTACAGCTCATGCTCCTGAAGATTGCGTTGCTAGTAGGAGTGGAGTTCCACATCAATGTGGAGTTTATAAAGCTGCTCGAGCCTTCAGAGGACCAGGAAAATGATGGTGAGCCCATCTGTCCCAAACCACATTAAACCTTGAAAGCAAGACTGGCTTCTTTCCTGTCTAACTACACTGCTCACAAAAATTTGGATATATCTTAAGTAAATATGAAGAGATTAAAAAAGAAGCATTTGATTTTATTTCATTAAACAAGATCATCAGAAAAGAAAATGAAAAGTCAAAGAAAGTTGTTTGATTACCCAAATAAGATTGAGTATTCTGAGTGATTGAGTGATTGAGTAGCAAGTGATATATTCATAGGGGTGAACAGGAGCAGGTCAAACTGGACGAGAGTGCCCCACATTGACTGTAGGGTGTACGGTCAGAGTCGGGCATGGACAGAATCAGATTGTCCAGCAGCTCTTATGGTATCCTCTTCAGATTCATTTTAGAAACCTCATTTTTGTAAGCAGTGTAGTTAAGCACCATCTGCAATTCAAAAGGCCCTTTATCCGACTTTATATGAAACACTTTCACATGCTGACCCACCCTTCCTCATTAAGCTGCTATATGTAGAATACAGTTATCCACAGTACAGATGTCGAAAAGATGTGACGATCACTAAATTGTTTAACAGAATCATTGAGGTGGTTTAAATAATGCAGGTGTGTTTTTGATCATCTATAGCTGGCTGATTTTATCTGCAGGATTCAGTATTAATCATAATAATCCATCTGTTGATTTCACATTATAGCAAAACATGTTCACCATGAGTAAGATATGTGAATTAGAAACGTTAGAAATTAGAAAGGTTATAGGAGAAAAAAATAAATAAAAAAAACAGGAAAGTCAGGAAAGAGTAAACGATCAGACAAGGTGCAAATAGTATGTCATATACACTCAAAACAAGGGTCAAAACCTAGATCCATTATAATTACATTAGAAGAAATGTTCATGAATTTAATAAGGGATCGTTGACTGGTTAGCAGCATCTCTTAAGCAGCGAGGCTTGTGGCTTTCTCCTGATCAACACTCTTGAAGACCTACAGTAGTCCAAGAATGGACAAACCAAATACAGGCTAAAGGGTATCGCTATCCAAGTCGCACCAATTCTGTATTATCTGGGGTGGTTCTGATTGGACAGGAGAACTACCGTGGTACAAGTCACATAAATGTTTAAGCACACGGTGCAGCACCCACTGCTGAACTGGCACCATGCATCCACTGTTAAAATGGGTACACAAGGGTCAGAACTGGACCTCATGGCAGTAGAAGAACGTTGTTTGGTCCAGATTTCTTTTCCATCAAATGGATGGTTGAGTGTTGGATGCACTGTTTACTTGGGGAAGTGATGGCCCCAGGATGCACTGAGGGAAGATGATAAGCCAGTGGAGGGTGTGGGATGCTCTGGGTAATGTTCTACAGGGACATTCATGTGCATGTTAATATGAGATATAACACCTACCTACTCATCATGACAGACCAGGTGGATTTAATGCTTTGACAGATGTCTGTTATATTTCACTGTGACACGGGGGCACCCCTGGTCAGATACAGCAAGCATTTGGAGTGGCAGAACACACACACACATACAGATATATAAATATATAAAAATATTGGATGACAAAAGATCAAGGGATGAAACTAAGTGCAGGAGACTACTCTGATCAATTAAAGTGGCCCCAGCTGGAAACAGAGATCTGGATATTGTACTGGTGTCCAGATATTTTTCCTCTACAAGTACCTTATATATGCCTCATAAGGCACAGCTAAGGCTTCCTGCTAACTGCAGTAATCATTACTATGACAACGGCTGCTCTTAATGTCATTTTTAATACTTGTGGAAAATGTCTCTTTGAGCCAATAGTCTCCTCACTTCCAGGTACTGTTGTTCTTTTAAGGGAAATATACAGCACCATTGTTCCTTTCCATGAGGCGCATGAGACCATTACTTTAACGGAATGAACAGCTAATGAGAATGAATTGATCAATGTAATTAGAAACATGTTTCATTGGTCCACTTGTGAATTGCTTTCAGATGAAGTGGCACTGTCATATGTATCTTGTCTTTTATGGAAGTTTTCTAAATGTGTTTATGGTGAACTAAAACTCAATGGAATGTACAGTATTACTGTCGTTTAGTTTACCAATCCTATATTGTAGATGTAAACAATATTTTGCTTGGAATAACTAATCTTTGCAGAGCAATAATACAAATGCTTTATGATAATACATGTATTCATATTATTCACTGTTAAACATCCTATTTCATTTAACCCCTCGTTCTAAACTACAGTATTGATTTTCTTATTTGCTTATTTGTTGGGGAGAGCTTTAAGTGCACTCTGGATGGGATACTAACCCATTACATCATCCCCTCCCTCAGGGACATGCAGTCATCTCTCTGTGCTGCCAATAAAGCAACCATTAGGTGGGCGTGCGAATTTCTGCCATTAAATCTGTGTGCCAAAACCATAAAATGTTAAAACATTAGGCTGTGGTGGCCTAGTAGTAAAGGTACTAGACTAAGGGACCTAAAGGAGAAACTCTCACATCTCACCTCTGTCAAGTTGGCACTGCTGGGACCTTGAGCCAGGTCCCCTTATACCAAGCAAGTTGCTTTGATTGTAAGGCTACATCAGTGGCAGGTTGTTCTTGATAAGGGCATCTGCTAAATGACCAAATGTACTTGTAATGTAAATATGTCATTGTGTAGACTGAGGTGGTACACCAGTTAAGGTACTGGATTACTGACCAGATTAAATCCAGTACCAACACTTTTGGGCCATTTAACAGGACCCTTAATCCACAAATGATCTGTATATTGCAGGACTGTATAGAGTATGTATAGCACAAATCATGGGTATTTGGCTTTTGTTGCAGGGCCTGGATGGAAGGCGGAAATCCGACCTGCTGACCATCCTGTTGCTGACTTTGATTTCGATGTTGTGGTGGGGGCTGATGGAAGACGGAACACCCTTGAAGGTTGACCCTTGATTGTGATCCTCTATGGTTTCTAAAGAGTAACAAAACAGAAAAGAACCCCAAATTGACTGAACGGCAGTGAATGCACATGTAGGATCTTGTAGAGTTACAAAGTAACTATGTGTGCCTGTTCCATAAATAGAGTGGAAATGTTCCATGGGTAACCAAAGCAGCCTAGAATATAATACGGTAACACGGTAACACAAATAACGGCCAAAGTTTTACTTGACTCTCTGTTCACAACACTTGATGATCAGACCATTTTATAAGGGCCACATCACAACATAAGGTCTTCAGACAATACCCAGGATAAGTCACAGCACTGCACTCCTTATCAGCAGTGTAGCTTGAGGGACTCTGAGTGAGAGAAACTTGGATGCCGCTTTTGGCTGCAGTCCCTTGCCATTTCGGCTGGATTGCTTCATCCGAGAGAGTTGCAAAGCCATAAAATTAAACCCTGCTCTGTAAATGATAGTCCATGATGTCATCAGGATTATGCTAAGCACGAGGCTATAACATGAAATCAGCGAATCAGTGTGCATTCCTGAATAATGCTGTGGGCGTGAGATGGTTGATGTTTGCCTGTTGGATTCTCTCCATAGTACGAGTCATGTTTATACCTTTGCTCTAACTAATACTTATTCCAAATAAGGTCATTCTGAGGCCCAAACTACGAGACATTTCTTTGTACACTTTCAAGTTCTTTGAGGGGAGAAACACATGCCTTTGTGGTTTGTCCTCTGTGATAATTGGGCTGCTTGGCTGGCCTGGTGGAAGTTATATATATCCTTTTCTGAGGCCTCACGGTCATGCAAGGCGAGCGAAGCTGCTTTTGGAAACACAGACATGGGTGTGTGTGTGTGTGTGTGTGTGGTGTGGCGGTTATCATAACAGTAAGGGAATAGCTCTGGTCAGTAATTAGATGCAAACCTGACCTGAGAATCACCAAACATTATTTTGCTGGACAGAAGACCACAACGAGCTTGTCTTTTATGTTGAAGGTTAATGAGTAAATACTAAATCACACCCTAAATAATTATGAACGTGATACAGTTATGCTTATATGCATGGTACATGAAGCAACAGCCAAGGTCAGAGTTCATAATACCGAGTTTATGATCTAGTTTAGATTTAGTTTAGTACATTTTACTATATAGCTCAAGAACTTTGGAAGTTTCCCTTCCAATTTTCCCTTTTGGAATTGCTTATATACTACTCACAAAAATTATTGGATACTTTAAAATGAAATATCCAATAATTAAATATCCGGATATTTTTGTGTGTGCAGTGTATTTTTGTTTACCTGTTATTAAAATAACAAGCCTGTGATGTAGGTAACACCAGATTTCCACTAAAATAGAGTAGCTTTTAAGTTTCTTACTGCGTAATGCCTGTTAATATAGATGTTTGCTGATATATCTGTTTATTTTCTTCTCCATTCCCAGAAACTTATATCTCACTTGATTAGGAACACTTGTACACCTACTTAGTCATGCAATCATATGGTATACTAAGCCAACCATGTGGTAGCTGTGAACTGCAAATCATGCAGATATGGGCTAGCAGCTTTAGTTAGTGCTCAAGAAAACAGTAAAAAAAAGTTGTACAGTATCTAAAAAAGTGAGTACACCCCTCAGGTTTTAACAAATATAATATTATAACTTTTCATAGGAAACACAAAGTAGTTAGTCTACAGCTTGTATAACAGTGTAAAATTGTTGTGTCCTTAAAATAACTTAACACACAACCATGTTTCAACGGCTGGCAACAATAGTGAGTATCCCCCTAAGTAAAAATTACCAAATGGTGCCCAATTAGCCATTTTCAGTCATTCAGTCTCAGGTGTGAATGGGGAGCAGGTGTGATAAATTTGGTGTTATCGCTCTTACACCCACTCTAAAGACGATGCGCAAGAAAGCCTGAAAAGAGTTTGCTGAAGACAAGCAGACTTGGGACATGGAACCATATCTTGTGGTCTGATGAAACCAAGATAACGTTATTTGGTTCAGATTGTGTAACATATTCCCTGCTGTATTTATGACATCAGCAGATCTTTCAGAAGAGAGCAATGAATTGGGTTAGGGTTAAGAAGGACTGTTCTCCATCTTGAAACTGTAAAATATCACTGGTTGACTATGATTTGCACTGCATTGCAAATATAGGTTGCAGCAGTAAGGTCTTCAAAGTCAAAGCCTGTTAAATGACAGAGGAGATCTTGAGCATCCAAGTGGTGCTCGATTTCAGAGCACAGCTGAGTTAGGTAAAATATAGTAGGTATTTCTGTTTTTCATTTTCTTAGTGAAAGACTGATCCAAAATGAATACAAATCACTAACTCTTATAAATTACCTTAGCAATCTATTTAAACAGGCTGCATATAAAACTCCTAGATCAGTGGTGTCCTTTGTTACGAACCCCTCTCGTCTGTATCGTCCTGCTCAGGTTTCCAGCGGAAAGAGTTCAGAGGGAAACTGGCCATCGCCATCACGGCCAACTTCATCAATAGGAACACAACAGCTGAGGCCAAAGTGGAGGAGATCAGTGGCGTGGCTTTCATTTTCAACCAGAAGTTCTTCCAGGATCTCAGACAGGAGACTGGTGAGAGAAAATTATGGAAGAAAGCAGGCTTTAGATTTTATTACAAAGGGAGTCTCAGCAATCAAGTTTGGTTAATTAACGTACACTGGTAGCTCCCAGTAGCAAATACCCAAAGGCTCATTACATTTTTTTCTGATAATTTGGCTCCCCAAGGCTCTATAAACAGGATGGAAAACAAATGATGTTGTTTGCCAACATCCACCGAACTATGACATGCAGGTGCTTTTCAGTCATGTTTCCTGCCCACTCGGAAAGCTCCACCTTTTGCATAAGGCATTCTCACGTAGGCAGCACATGTGCACATGTTTCCATGATATGATTTTAGAGGAAATGCTGAAGGGAGGAGCTGCATTTTTTTGGAGTTTGTGTTCAAAACAGCAAGCTTCCGCATTTATATTGTACATTACGTTGTTGTGTACTGTATAAGCTTAACAACAATGCCATGTAGTTGTAGTATGTGCTACCATAACCATATTTTTCATGGTTCTGCTCTCTCTCTGATACTTTTGTCAATCCCAGAATGTCTCCATGGGCACAGACACATTGTATTTTGTTATGACAACACCTTAATTCCATGGTAATTCCTCCGATAAAAGGCTTAGTACAGCAGCAGAAGCATTGTATCACTATGGCGAATAATAAAAAAGAAGAGATTATATGACTGACGATAGGGATAATATTTGTTATGAAAGACTACATTTGAGACATCCGTTCTTCTTTGAATGACGCAACTCCTGTTTCTCCTTCAGGCATTGATTTAGAAAACATTGTGTATTACAAAGACAACACACACTACTTCGTCATGACAGCTAAGAAGCAGAGCCTTCTGGAAAAAGGAGTCATAATTCATGTAAGTACATAGGCTGTGGTGTGCTAAGCAACAAAGTTAAGTGGCTTACAAAGCTGTGGGCTAGTGTATGTTATGGTGGTTTTCCAGATTAGCAGGTTCTGTATATACATTGTTAAAAACATAGTCATGAGGACATATTTAATTGGCTTCTGTCTCTCCAAATGACTATTATACACAATAAGTACATAAGCACTCTCTGGAATAGATATCAGGAAGCAATTTGACCTGAGTTGGCACAAACACATGACAGTTGTGTGTGGGCAGCACGGCGGTTCGGTGGGTAGCACCGCTGCCTCACAGCAAGAAGGTCCTGTGTTCAATCCCAGGGTGGAGCGGCCTGGGTCCTTTTTGTGTGGAGTCTACATGTTTGCGTGGGTTTACTCCAGGTACTCCGGTTTCCTCCCACAGTCCAAAGACATGCGTTAGGTTCATTGATTACTCTAGATTGGCATTGACTTGTGTGCGTGTGTGTTAATGTGGCTGGTGTCGAGATGAACTTGTGTATAGATATAACCTTGCGTGTGTCACTGAGATGGCCACTGATAGTGACAACAGTGACGTTAAAGAAGCCAAACAAACATTTGCGTGTTATTGAGGTGTGGTGGGAGCTTATAGGGAGTTCAGGGCAATACTAGCTCCAAGGACAAATTTCCATTCGTTAGCAAGAGGTATTTAAGCTGGTGTTTTTGTTCAGTATGAGTGCAACTTTTTTTAAAGTGTCTCACTTAGCTCCATCAAATGTATTTAATTACCAGATTTCTTTGCATGTAAAGGCCTGTCGTGTTCAATTTATCGGGCATCATGCATGCTTTGCCTTGGCTTGAGTCCTCCAAAATAGTCTAGGGCTAAATATCACAGAATGTAAAGCCCATACTCAACAAAGACGCCAGGTTTAATACCAATCAAGAACAGCCAGAAATCCAAAGCACCTGCAAGTATTCCGGTGAGACAGAGCCCATGGGTGTAACATAGAGTGAGAGAGCAAAAATTGGGAAGCTATCCAGTTTTTTTTTTCCCCCTCTGAAATCCCACCAAGTGCTGTGAGTAGTTCCCTACTTGCCTAGTTCCCTCAGAATTGCCTACTTTTTAACTTTGTCATAACACTTTTTTTATCTTTGGGTTAAGTTTTGTGCGTTTTATTTTCTTTCATTATATTTTTATTAAACAGCCAATATATTATTTATTATTAGGAACAACCACCTTATATTGAGTAGGGCCTCTCCCTCTTGCCCTTAGAAAAGCTTGAAATAAAGGAATCCTAGTTCATGTTTACACTTTGCTTTACATGTTTGTTAGCTGCACATTCATACTGTGCATCTCCTGTTCAGCCACATTCCAGAAGTGCTCTATTGAATTTAGATAAGTGGCTTTAGATGTCACTAAAGTGCGTTAAGGTCATGTAATAGGTTTAACTTTTGTATTGTCATAAAGCGCATTATCAAGCTGAAAATAGCTGTTAGAAGATGGTAAACCGTAGCCATTAAGGGATGGTCAGCAACAACATTTAGATAGACTGTGGCCTTCAAGTGACTCGGTTGCTATTAGACGTCTAGTGTGTGCAAAAAAAACATTCTTCACACCATTACACATCCAGCAGCAGCTTAAATTGGTAAGCCTCAACTTCTTACAGCTGACCTCTTTCATCAGCTATCACTTTCAGTTCTGGTCAGTCGAGGTGATCTTATCCAGAGCCTACTTTAAACATTAGCTCTGCACCTACTATATAAATATATTTGAGTCTATGAATATCCAGGTCAGGGTTGCAGGATAACCGGTGGCACAGGGCGAAGGGCTGGAACAACCCTAGACAGGGAGTAGGGCACAAGAACTCCTGTACTCATACACACACTCACACTATGAGCACTTTTGAAACACCAATTAGCCTAACACACACATCTTTGGCATGTGGGAGGAAACTGGAGTATCTGAAGTAAACTCACGCACGCTCTACACAGGCAGAGTCCAGAGTCAAGATTAAATGCTGCACTCAGTCATTCATTAAACTTCTTATCCTCTTGATCTTAGTCAGGGTCACGGCAGCACAGGGCACAAACCAGAAACAACCCTAGACATGGTGCCAATCCATTATAGACTCTGGTGCACTCTATTGTGCTGAATGAGGAGCTCTGGCAGTGTGTGATGTAATGAGTCACATGGCAGGAGTGATGACTGCTGGGAAATGTAGGAAAAGTCACGGTCACTTTGTTTTTTACTTTTAATATTTTGCTCAATTAATCACATGAAATATTCAATACTTTATTATGAAATAAGCTTTAAATTAATGTAAGTGTATTAAGCATGTTTAAAGTATAATATATAAGTATGCTATACACTGCTCACAAAAATTATAAGATGTTTCATTAGGGGATATTTCATTTTGAGGTATCCTCTAATTTTTGTGAGTATAGTACAATATATATTAAACACCTCGGTAGGGGTGTGCCATATCGTATCGTTCACGATAATACCAGTATAATTTTTAAACGGCATAAAACATCCATATTGTGATATTCTGACGTGTTTACGTAATAAGGTAAGGCATTTACAAAGACTATGGTGTATGTCCAGTACCTGACTCCTAGGCAGAGCAATAGATAAGTAGTTCTGTAGTGCGGGAGTTTGTCCCAAAAAGGGAAGCGGCTTCGGTAGTGTGGTGGTGGTTTCGGTACAAAATATCAGATGTACAACAACAACTAAAAACTACAGTACTATGTAAGCTATGGCAAAGGGCTGTCATAAGAAAATGGGAAAACACATCTAATCTGTTTCACCACCTCAAGCTGAGTACGAGGAAAGTCAAAAATGCTGCGAGTTGAGGTATTTTAAAGTATAAAATATATTTTGTGTAATTGTATGCTGTTGAAATATGCACCAAATATATTGTTATCGTAAAATATTGTGATGTTATTTTAGGGCCATATCAAATATATAGGCTCCTTGGTTTCCGTTAAATTTGACTTATAAGGGATTTATCTGAATGCATCTTCATCGTAAATCAGGAAGTAACTGTATATTCAGTGAAGAGCATTAGGGTAAAATCAATCACTCTGGTAATATGACCTCTTGAGATGGGTCACTTAATCCAAAAGAACAGATGTGTTAAGTAGCATTTTTTCGGGAGCTCAGTTATTTGTAACTGCTGTCTCACAGTGGTTTACACAGTTACGGCATTAGCATTAGCCCTGCTCCATACACCTGTTTAGATACACCTGGCCCTCGATGTTTAGGCATCCAACTTAGTTGCACTGCACTGGAACAAACTGGAAACTTAACTCAAAAACAGACTGTGCTGAGTAATTAAAGAATTGAAAAAATGAACACAAAATCACATGCCTATTCCTTAGATGTCCGTCTTGAGAAGCCAAGCCTTTCTTAACACATACATGTGCATTAGTGGACAAAACCAAAAACATAATTCATCTCTTACCAGAACCATCCTGGGTGAGGTTCCTCTTGTTGTATGATCTATGAGTGCTTTATGTGGATTAACTTTTAAGATTTAAGATTTGTGGTTAGACTAAGATTTGCACAGAAGCAACTTCCCAGAGGGATAAACAGAAGCATACTCATGTTGGGTGTTGATTGTGTGCTAAAGGACTACATAGACACAGAGGCCCTGCTTAGCAGCGAAAATGTGAACCAGGAAATGCTGCTAAGCTATGCCCAGGAAGCTGCCGACTACGCCACTCATTACCAGCTTCCCACGCTGGAGTATGCCATGAACCACCTCGACCAACCAGATGTAGCCATGTTCGACTTTACTTGCATGTATGCCTCGGAGAACGCCGCACTAGTGAGAGAGAGGTTTGGCCGTCATCTGTTGGTGGCCCTGGTGGGGGATAGCCTGCTGGAGGTGAGCTGGCAGTGCTACATACACATGCTTGCTGGTTATGGGGTTCATTCTTGTGTGGCAATGGACGAACGTTTATACTGGATGCCTTTTCTGCTATAGCCTTTTTGGCCTATGGGAACAGGGTGTGCCCGTGGCTTCTTGGCAGCCTTTGATACTGCCTGGATGATCAAGAGCTGGGCGCAGGACAGCGAGCCGTTGGAAGTGCTGGCAGAGAGGTTGGCACAGTTTAAAGTATATGCTCGAACATAAATAAATACCGAACAGACCCATACTAAGAGCTCTGCTCAGAACAATGTTGATCTTATGTTTAAAAGTTTGAGCTCGTGTTTGTACTGTCTTGGTTTTTGCATACAGGGAGAGTCTTTACCGGTTACTACCTCAAACAACACCTGAAAACATTGCCAAAAACTTTGATCAGTACACCATAGATCCCGGAACACGTTATCCAAACCTGAACTCGAACTGTGTCAGGCCACACCAGGTGAGATTCCTATTTCGTTTATGAACTGTTACTCTTATGACTTGGCAACACTTTTTACTCTTGTCACCTCTGTGCTAAGGTTCGGAACTACTACATATCTGGGGAACTGAAAACCTGCTCTTTGGAACGAGCAGCTACAATTCGACGTCCAGTAAACCTGGCGCGACGAGGTTAGCTAAATCTTTGTGTGCAGTAAGGCAAGACTTTTTTTATTGCTTGTGTTGCGGATCCACCGACGATCATATTTGAAGAATACAAAAAAAAAGGGTTTTTTTTGGTATTTTGCGGATGAAATAAAAAAAAAAACCCCTTTAAAATCCGGTGGAGAGCCAGCGGTTTTGTTCTGTTCATTAAATTTTTTTTTCCAGATTCACTTTAATTTAATTGTAGGTTAATTAATTCCTACTTCCTTGTATTGATTCCACATAGTCCTCGAGAAATTGAAAAGTGATGAAAAATAAAGATTTTTTTAAAATAAAGATTCCTCAGTAGATTCTTTAGTTAGGGACATCCGAGGAACAAGCAATTAAAAAAGTCTGGCTTAAGGTTTAATAAGCATGAAGGCTAAATGCATTATACTGCATTCCTGCTCTACAAACGTTCTTAGAACAGCAGCATGGTTGCCCACTGTGTGGGAGTTTAGGGATTGTTTGCATTATTGGAGACACAGAGAGGAGGGGTTCATGGTTGGTGGTCTTTCTGTGGACACAGAAGCATGTGATTGTGGCTTATCCCGCCAAATTGCTGCACATTTTAATATTTCCTTTGCAATTGTAAACCTCATTGAATGACTAGCATCATTATAACCTGGGTGGCTACAATCCACAAAAACCTTTGGAGTATATCGGGCTGGGCTAGCTTCTAAATGAGTCAACTTGGTATAAACCATGAGTCTTGTGTTTATTGATCTAGACTAGCATGTATGTTCTCAATAACCCGCAATGGTGTCAGAAACAAAACACTGCAGGAAGAAATATGAACGAACAAACTTTATTAACAACATGAACAGTCGTTACCATGAGAACTTATCTTCTTACTGAACCAATCAACACATGGGATTCATTTTGAAATTTTTCTTTCCTACACTCCCTAAAAACTTTTAGGGAGTTTTTCTTTTCCACTCTCGCAAAAGACTTAGGACTCAGTTTAAAACAACTGCTTTACTCTTTTCTAAGACAATGCTCTGTTGTAAAAATATCTTTAGAAATAAATTTGCCCTTAACGAATAGCATTAATTTATGAAGGCCACAAAAAAGAAATGAAAAGAAATGAATAGGCTATGATGCAATATGGTGACAGGTGTGCCCCTTTTAATGTCGCTTTATGAAAAACGAGAAGTAACACTAGAGCATCGCCCGCCTGAACCTCAGCCACATGACAAGTTTTTATCTGCGGTTTTGTGTTCGCTGTTTGTGAAAGTTTCATTATAGACTGAATTCATTCAAGCCCTACGATGCCACTCAAACGTCCTGCAAGTTTTACAGACAAAATAGTGTATAAATACTTAAATAAATATAGCGTCCCTACTTTGCGGATTTTCATTTATTGCGGGTGGTCCTGGAACGTAACCCCCCGGATAAACGAGGGAACACTGTATACACTTCAAACAAAGTCTACAGGCTCTGCAAATAGGAGTTAATAGGCAAGTAGGTGTGTCTAATCACTTATCAGTCATGTTGCTGTAAATTCAGAATGCTCCCCTCATGCGTTCTAGCCTAGTCAACGGTAGATATAAAATAGTTCTAACAATAATAGTTATAGCAAGCTCTGCTTAACCATTAAACAAGGGCCTCAACATAAAGTGACAAAAAGTTAGTTCAGTCTTGTCAGTTAGAAGTCAAATAGTCACTTTTCCCTTTTGAATTGCTGTCTTATGATGTCACAGGGCAGATCAGTCGCTCCAGAGACCATGGTAATTGTGTTTCTACGTGTTTGTTTTACAGAATCAGAGATTCGACCGAGCAGGTTAATGACATGGTGTCAGAAGCAGACAGAGGGCTATAAAGGTGTTACTGTGACTGACTTGAACTCATCTTGGAGCAGCGGCCTGGCCTTCTGCGCTCTTATCCATCGCTTCAGACCACACATCATGTAAGACCACAGATCGTCCCGGAAAGTCCCGGGTTGAGATGGCTCTGAACCTTTAATCCCAGATTGACTGAAATTCTTGGAGTTCTTGGAGTTTTATTTAGAGTAAGCACTTTATTAGGGGTGTAACAATGCACACTTTTTATTAAGCAATCATTGCCATTACACTAGTATATCTTAAAATTTTCATGTAGTATATAAAGTTAACTGGTATCTCCAACTGCTTTACAATGAGTACAACAAGATAACACTAAATTATAGGACATTAAAACCAAGTGAAGTGAAAAAGCCGCTGTCAGGCTCTGGTGTTCTGCTGGGTAACCCTGGTTCCTTGCATTCATGTGGGTGTTTCTTTGATTTCTACCTGAACATTGTTAGAGGCCCTAATGGGAGTGACCGCTTTCATTAGAGTAACGCACAGCCACACTGTAAAGGCTACTTAAGAATGGCTTGAGGAACATGCCAAAGAGTTTGAAGGTGCTGACTTGGCCTCCAAATTCCCCAGATCTCAATCAGATCAAGCAACTCTGGAATGTGCTGTACAAACAAGTGTGATCCATGGATAACCCACCTCAGCACTTATAGGATCTGCTGCTAAAATCTTGGTGCCTGACTACCACAGAATATCATCAGAAGGCTTATAGAGTCTTTGCCTTGAAGGGTCAGAGCCCACACCTACCTGGTGTCAATAGTCCAAGCTGGTGGGAGTGGTGTAATGGTGAAGGAAATGTTTTATTGTCATAATTTAAACCTATTAATATCAATCAATGGCTTGAATGCCCCAGCCTATGTTAGTATTGTTGCTGACAATGCGGACCCCCTTCATGGCAACAAATTTTTAATCTTTTAATGGCTTCCTCCAGTATGATGGAGCACACATTTTGTGGAATCCACGCTACGTGATTTTATTTTAGCAAAGTGTATAGTGTTTCTGATACATTTTTTGCATTATTAAAAACTAAAAAAAGAAATCAGGAAAACAGCTACAGTGGAAAGTATTCCGTTTGACCTCACAATTCACTTAAGCAATAGCAGCATATGGTAGCTTTATCAGGATGCCAAGTTAACCCTTCTACAGTCTGAAGGTGGTTGATCAGGAATGTTTTTTGTTAGGGTAGCAGCCAGAAAAAAACGCTTTTTCAGAAGGCTTAAGATTAGAATGAATATCACTAAAAAGGTATTATAAGGTAGGCTGCTTATGATTGAAAGTTTTGGGTGAAAAAGTCATTAATATGATATAAATGGCCATTGCACCATCATTAAAACAACAAATTTATTCGTGGCCTTAGACTTTTGCACAGTACTGTATATACAGTGCATCCGGAAAGTATTCACAGCGCTTCACTTTGAGATGTTTCTACAGCTTAAATGGAGTCCACCTGTGGTAAATCCAGTTGATTGGGCATGATTTGGAAAGGCACACACCTGTCTATATAAGGTCCCACAGTTGACTGCATGTCAGAGCGCAAACACCAAGCAT